>VZRS01006174.1:0-14674 GCA_013398055.1 Ifrita kowaldi
GGTGGCAGGAGGAGGGGTGGGAGTGCTGCTGCTTTGGGGTGGGATGATCCTGATTTGGGGTGGGAACGCTGCTGGCCCCAGATGGGATCAGGGACACCTCAGGAATGGGCTGGACCTTCCCAGCCTGGGGCACGGAATATGGAACCCCCTTCAGACCCCCCCTCCCCCTTTGGCAGAAGCGAGCGAGGACTGGGACAGAACTAATTAAGAGCTGGGGGATAATGACACCCTGGCTGGCCCCAGCCCGCGGAGAAGCAGCCTGGAATCCTCCCGAATTCCAGGCAGGAAGCAGCACAGCTTCCCGAGGAGGGCAGCACTGCCATAACCTTCATCCCAACCCTCCATTCCCAGACCGTCCATTCCTCGTTAACGGGAATTAATTTCCCCCCAGGCCATCGAGCCCCGAGACTGAGCAGCCCCTTCCCCACCTGCCAGGGGGAGCAGGATCAGCTCAGCGGGGCCCAGGGCTGGGCTTTTGGGGGCATTTTTTATCTAAATCACCTGCTTTGCCCTTTATTATTCCCCAAGATACTAAAATCAGTCAGAGCCCATCACAACCCTTCGCTGGCTCCGTGTTTTTGGGAATGTGAAGGGGGCAAACGAAGGCGGAGCCCTTCCTCCCTTTGTTCAGGGGCTCCCAGAGCTTTGGATTTTCTGCCCCGAACAACCCCCGGGGCCCAGGCTGAGCTCCTCCCCCAGGGGACGGTTCGGGAACTCTCAGATGCCCCGAGGGCACCCAGAGCCCTCTGCACCCACAGTGCCAGGAGGAAATTCCAGGCGGGATGGGGTCACCGCCCTTTGAAAGGGCAAATAAAGCAGGAGCTGGGATATTTCTTCCACATAAAACCCCCTAATACTGGGGAAAAAATCAGATTTGGGGTTTAACACCTCACTGGCACTGAAAAATGGACTCAGGCTCCACTTTCCTTCTGTGTTTCCCTGGGAAAACCTTGGCCTGGGCTTGGAGAAGGTCGAGCAGAGCAATATCCTCCTCTGGCAGCCCAAAGGCAGGAGATTTACAAGGTGCTGCAAATAAAGCTCCCGAGTGTCCGGGAGGCTGCTGCAATTCCATCAGGGACCCGGGGCTGTGTCACGGGACTTGCCCGGCCACAAATCTCGGCCATAAAAAGGGGCGGAGGGGAGGGGGTGAATCTCATTTCCAGCATTCGGATGCGTGGTGAATTCCTGCCGTTGCTGGGAACAGGGAGAGGAACTGAGAACTTTGGGATGAGCAGGGAAAATCTGGGAGCCGCTGCGGGGCTGGGACACGGGGATGTGGGGACAGCCAGGAGCGCCTCACCCAGGCTCGGGGTCACTGCAGGGGTGGCAGTGGCTGTGCCAGACCCTCCCAGCACATCCCTGTGCCTCACCAGGCAGGGCAGAATTCCAGAGACCCGGAGATGGGATCAAGGCACAGCCTCCAAGGACGCTGAATTTTTTTAGAAATTTTTTTTCTTTTTCTCCCTCGTTTTTTGCTGTTTGCCCTTCCCTTCTTGCAGCTCATCCGTCCCTGCCTCTCCTCCCATTATTCCAAGGAACACTAGAGGACTCCAGCGTCCTCCCAAAGCCTCAGCGCAGCCTGGAATTGGTACTGCAGGGAGGGCAGGAGGACCCAGATCGTGTTCAGCTCCCGGGCTGATTAAAATTAAATCGGCAGCATTAAAAAAAAAAAATGAAGGGAAGAAAAGAAGATAAAAAAGAGGATTTTTTTTCTTTTTTACTTTCAAGCCGAGCCAGCTCGATGGGAATTGCAGAGGATGAGCTGTGGAGCTCTGTGATGTCACTGAGCGAGCCTGGCCTTTCCTGACTCTGGCTCTGCTGTGGAGCAGCAAATTTTGAATTTCACAGGGACAGTGGAGGGCTCGGCTCGCTGCCGGGAGCAGGGAAAGGTGGATCCACGTCCAATATCCCACCCTGGAGAGGCAGAGGGACACAAACCCCCGGCCCTGGGCGCTGCCCGCACTGCAAGGTGTCACCCCTGAACTTACAGGGACAAGGAGAGGATCCTCCTCAGCAGGGCGTGGGCAGAAGCGCCCTCGGGGGTGTGTGGGGTTTTTGGGGTGTCCTGCGAGGGCCCTCGTGGGTCCCTCCCAAGCCGGGGCTGTGCACTCCTGCTCTGTCCCTGTGCTGCGGTGGCGGGAGGTGACACGGCCTGAGGGGACAATTCCCTCCCTCCCTCCCAGAGCGGCCCCAGGCTCCAGGGAGCAGCAGAGCCCTCACTCACCCAGGTAGCCCTGAGTCTTCTTCTGCAGGGCCGTGACCGGACAGTCCTTGTGGGCCAGCAGCAGCTGCTTCAGCTGGGCCACCTCGTTCCTCAGCAGCGTCACCTCATTCTGAGGGGACAAACGCACGAGCCCGTCACCCGCAGCAGCCCCACGCGCAACCTCCAGCCCTGCAAACTCCCAGTCTGGTGTCCAACCCGAGGAGCCCCTGGCCCAAGAACATCCAGCCAAGTTCCTGGGTTTGGGGGATTTGGGGAAGGGGCAGCAGCGCCTGGCTGTGGCCACTGAGCTTTTCCTGAGCCCTCCTGCCAGTGCCGCCCGCCCCAGGGACACCTGGAGTGCTGCTGGCTCTGATGGGACGCAGGGAGCGTCCAGCCAGCCCAGCCCAGCACAGGCTGTGGGGAAATCACAGCTCCTCCACGCTCTGTGAGCTCCCATGAGCCAGGATTGCTTCCCGAGAAACGGATCGGATTATCCCTCTGAAGCGTGTGGGGAAACAGCTGAAACCCAGAGAGCTGCACCCCAGAACTGCCCAAGGACGCAGTTTCTGTAACTTCTGGAGCCCTCGGGATGGGAAGGCAGCACTGAGACCCGGGCAGGGAGCAGCGGGAGCTCCGTTCCCGGCACAGCCGCGCTGCCAGCGCCGGGCCGAGGGCCGAGGGCCGTGCCAAGGGCTGCGCTCAGCCCCGGTTACATACTCACGCTCAGCTGGATGTTCTGGCTCGTGAGCTCCTCGGCTTTCTTCTCCAGGGAGGACACCCAGAGCTTGCGTTTCTGGCGGCAACGCGAGGCGGCCGCGCGGTTCCGCTCCAGGAATCGCTGCCGCCGCTCGTCTGGGTCCTCGTCCACCGCCCGCTTGCGGCGCCCGCCCGTGCTGGGCGTGGGCTGGGCAGGGGACACCTGGGGAGGGGACAGGGGCACAGGCTCAGCAGCAGCTCTGGGGACAGGCAGGACACAGCGGTGGCACCGCAGAGCAGAGCAGAGCTCGGTCCCACCACGAGGCACCGTCACCTCTCGGGGCAGGAGCTCCTGCAGCAAACCCCAGATTTTAAGTGGGCAATTTGCTTTAAAAATTAGTTTTCCCCTCAAAACCTTCAGCCAAACAAGCTCTTGGAGGTAACGAGGAGGACAAGGTTTCGTAGGGCTGCACACCTCTCGGTTTTATTCGGGAGAACAAAGGAAAAGCAGTGAGGGCTGAGAGCGAGGCAGCCCCGGCCCCACAGACTGTGGGGGCAATCGCAGCCCCGGCCCCGCTGCAGCCCCACGGCAGCTCTCGCTGTGGGGCAGCATATGGAGATGAAACTCCTGGAAGCCCATCCGAGTGCCGGAGCAGGTGGCCGTGCTGATGGAGGGCTGGCATTTGGCTGCCTGGCACGAGGCAGCCGAGCTGAGCGGGGACAGGAGAGGGAAAATGCTCCTTCCCAACTGCAGAGCTCGTCAGGCAGATGAACACGGGGCTGGAGTTCGTGCCTGGTGGGCTGGGAGTGCCTCGGTGCTGGAGCAGCACTGGAAAAACAAGGTTTTAACCCATTCTGCGAAGCAGGAAGGACGCTGGGAGGTTTTCCTCCTCTCTGCCAAGCCCCAGCAGCCCCAGCACCCCGAGCACCGCAGCCCAGCGCGGAGGGGCAGCAGCAGCAGCAGCAGCAGCAGACCTGTGGCTGAGCTGGGGAGGGGGCGTCAGGGTGCTGGACGAGGATCTGGCTCTGCTCCGGCCGCGCGGTCACCATGGTGCTGGCTGAGCCCACCACGAGGCTGCCGCCGTTCAGCGAGGACGATGCCGTCAGGCTGGCCTTCAGCCTCTGCCAGGGGAGCGAGAGGGACGTCAGGGGAGCTGCCAGGGCTCTCAGCAGCCCCCGTCGCCCCGGAGCCGCCCCGCTGGCGGTGGGCTCTGCGGGGACCGTGGCTGGCTCGAGCCCAGCCGAAGCCGTCCCCAGCTGGGCTGCCCGAAGGGACAGCAGTGTCCAGCGCAGCGTCACAGCCCGGAACTGCTGCTGGCACTGGCAGTGACCCCCTGCCCAGCTGGCAGCTCTGGGGACCGAGCCGGCTGCAGAGCCCAACCGTCCCCAAGCACCCACAGAGGGATCCCGGGGGTGGAGAGGGACCCACGGTGCCTGGTGAATCCGGAGGAGCCCCGGCTCCTTGGGAAGGCGGAAAAGCCTCCAGCCAGGAGGTGCTGAAGGCTGAGGGACAACCCCGAGGCTGTGACCCCCTCCCTGCCACTCACCATTTTGGCTTCGGAGTGCACCGGGAGCCCTGAGGGCGAGATGGACCCGCTGCTGTTGATGGGAGGCCCGGGAATGCCGGGAATGTTCGGCACCATGGACATCGGCCGGGCCAGCTGTGAGGGCAGGAGGGACAGGAGGGTTGGGAAGCGGAGCAGCTCTGCAGGAATGCCCTGACAGAGCAGCTCTGTAAATCCTGACAAATGTTTGAACTTCGGGTGGCAAAGCCCTACAGACTGGGAGGGAAGGGGTGCGGATGCTCCTGTGCCCACGGGCTGTGCTTTGAGCCAGCGCTCCTGTGCCTGAGGCAGAAGCTTTTGGCCGCTGCTCCCTCAAAACCCCAAGGACAGGACAGGACAGGACAGGACGGATTCCCAGGAGCTGCAGAGCTGGGAGCACACACCCAGCACCCAGCACCCTACACCCAGCAGTGGCTCTGCCCACAGAAGCCTCAATGTGCGGGAGGCCGGCCCGGGGCCGGGCTCTGACATCCCCTGGCCGGAGTGGCCGTCCTGGCCAGCACAGCCGGACATGTTCCCTGCAAGCTCGGCTGCTTTCGGAGCAGCCTGTTCCAAATGGAAGCAGCTAATCAGGGATCCTGCAGCTCCAGCCCCGGACCGGCGGCACCAGCCATCTGTCCGGGCACGGATCTGCGTTTTTCCAAACTTATTGCCCTCTGGTGTGATCCGCACGTTACTGCTGCCCTGCCAGAGCTGCCCTCCTCTCCCTCCTCCTCCTCCCGCAGCCTCATCTCGCTCGGAGGGGGAGAGATTGAAGCGCTCACGGAATGGCAGCGTCTGCGTGCGCCTGGCGGGGGCACGGCCCGTTCCCTGCTCCGTGCAGGGACGCGCCGGGAGCTCTGGAAGCTTCTCTCACCGAAATGACAGACGGCATCTGCACGGGGGGGCCGGGGAGCACGGGCATGGTCTGGCCGTTGGCGAGCTGCACGACGAGTGGGAGGGAGCCGGTGGGAGACCTGCGGCAACAAACAATGCCGGGGTTATCTTCCAGGTTTACGGCGGCCCAGCAGCCCCAGGAACGGAATCCAGTTGGTGGATTTGGGTTTGTTTCCCCATTTCTGAGCAGGGAATGAAGCCCAGCTGGGTCAGAGTGAGGGGGCCAGAGGGGAGTGGGAGTGGCCTGACAGCAAATACAGGCAGCGCTCAACAGGCACCTCCTGAGGGCTCGGGGTGATGTGATCCCCGATCCTGCGTCCTCAGGCCCCTTCCCTTCTGTTCAGGGTCCTGGCAGCTCAGAACCGCAGCCTCCGGAGCCCCACAGGCAGCCAGGAGCAGGTCCTGAGGCGTGCCAGGGCAAGCAGCCCCCGAGGCAGGGCCAGCAGCTCAGAGGTGACACTTCAGGGGCACCGAGCAGCTGCCCGAGACAATCCCTGAGCCATTCCAGCTCCAGACAATTCCCCGCCGCCGCCGCTCACCCGGCTCTGCCAGGCGCCGCCAGCCAGCGCCGTGCCGAGTTCAGGGAGCGCTTTCATCTCTCCCCACGGTGAGTTTTGCCTTGTTTCACTGAGTTCTGCCTTGTTTCCTTACTCCAGG
This sequence comes from Ifrita kowaldi, assembly GCA_013398055.1. NCBI lineage: Eukaryota > Metazoa > Chordata > Aves > Passeriformes > Cinclosomatidae > Ifrita > Ifrita kowaldi. The sequence continues at coordinate 5,998 of VZRS01006174.1, forward strand.
ACAATTAGTTCCTGCTTCCTGCACTCCCACCCCACGGAGCTGCTGCAGACGGAGCGTGAGGAGCCGTGAGGAGCCCCTGGTGCAGCCGCGGCGGCTCCTGGCGCTCAGGGAATTCGTTCAGGGATCAAATTCCTGCCCCAGGGAACGCTCCCTGCCCGTACTCACCCCAGCTGTCGGTTGGAGGGGGGGGCCTGGGTGATGACGGAGGTTGGGGACGGCAGCGTGGGGTGCAGGGGGTCGTAGCCCAGGTGCAGCGGCAGCGAGCCGGGCCGCACGATGGTGGGGGTGGGCGTGGAGAGGATCACGGGCTTGGAGGGGCCCTCCTGCGGGGCAGAACACAAAACGGGGCTGTTAATGACCAGCTCGTCATCACCGCCATGGCTCTTCCTCCTGGAGGCTGAAAAACTTCAGGCATCTCTGCCACAGAAACTGAGGGGAGCGCATCACCCAAGCGACACCGTGCTGGAGGGGTGAGGCTCCAGCCCTCAGCTCGGGATGAAGCTCCAGCCCCTCTGCCCTTCCCTGACTGCCCCCGATGTCGGTGCAGGGAGCAGGGCACAGGAATTCCCACTCTGGGTAACTCCCACTCTGAATTTCGGGCTGGGATGTCACTCGGGTGTTGGGCTGTGAATGCCCGGCCCCCAGGGACACGGCGAGCTGGGCTGGGAGATGTCCCTGCTGTGGGACAGCATTCCCAGGGGGAACAGTGAGGCTTTGTGCACCAGCCAAACCCACCAGGAGACTTCAGGTGGATTTTGGCCAACCAGCTTTGGTCTTTCTTTCTCAAACCAGGGGAAAATCAGGCCTCAAAAAGCCCAGCTCAGGCCCCAAAAAAGCCCAGCTCAGGCCTCACAAGGCCCAGCTCAGGCCCTGGCCCCACACTCAGTCCCACACGCCCAAGGGGCACCGCCACCCCCCGAGGACAGCCCCACCTTGTCCTTGTGCTGGGGCGAGCGCGGCCGGGACGCGGGGCTGTCCGGCGGGGACGAGTCCACCTCCACCGGCTCCTCCTCCTTGATCTTGATGTCCGGGGTGGAGGGCAGGGACATGTCCAGGGCTCCGGAGCTCTGCGGGAAGCAGGCACGGACGCAAAGCACAATCAGCTCGTGTTGTTCGCGGAACGTTCGGCTGCTGCCCCCGAGGAAGAGGCTCCGGCTCCGAGCTCTTGCCAAATTATTGTTATTTATTTGTACTGAAGCAGCATCTGGGAGCCCAAGGCAGAGAGCGGGGCTGCTCCAGCCCCGGCCAAACGGAGATGGAGGCCCGGGAACAACAGGCAGCCCCAGATGGCAGCAGTTTGTGGGTTCTAGTAACACACACGACTTCTCCGTGGGTTGTTATTGTGATTTTTTGGTATAAAAAGGGCCCCGCTAAGGAGAACAGGTACCCAAGCCAAATGCCTGCGAGTTACAGGAGGCACTTTCATTCACAGAAGAGCTGTAAAACATTGTATAAATCAGCCTGAATTATTTTATTACCCGATTATCAAAAGCAAACAAAGAGCCATGCAAGTTATTAAATATCTATGAGCGCCCCATTAAAATAAAACCCAACCATATGCCTGGACTTGGCCACTTGCCACCGCCCGGGGACCCAGCAGCGCCGCGTGCCCCAGTGGAACCAGGTAACGGCCTGAGGGGACGGGGAAAGGGCAGGGGGACAACCAGGCCAGGGGACAACGGCACTGCGGGGTCTGTCCCCGTCCCAGGCCTGGAGGGAGGAAGGGAGGGAGAGTGGCACAGCGAGGATGCTGCAGCAGGCCTGGCACATCAGCCGGTGCCTCCTCCTGTCCAGGAGGAGAAACTGCCCCTAAATCAGCCCTGACAGCTGCTTGTCCAGCCTGTTCTCCATCCCTCCCTGCTCCATCCATCCCAGCTCCATCCATCCATCCCAGCTCCATCCATCCCTGCTCCACCCATCCCAGCGCTCCTCTTCGCTGCCCGGCCGCGGACGCTCTGTCCTGGCATCGCCCCTAAACCTCCTCCTGCTGCTCTGCGAGTCCTCCCACGGAGGCAAAACTGCACTAAAAGGGTAAATGGGGATGGTTTAGAGCAGAGTGAGACTCCAGCCCCTCAGTTTGGGGCGTTCCAGAGGGGGCTGCAGCCGCAGCCGCTCCGCCCTTGCCCGGTTTCCGCGGGCGCTCCGCTCGCGGGAGGTGCAGCAATAACCATTTACCTGCCCTTTTAAAGCACGGACGCTGCTCCGGGAATTACAATGGAGCCGGGATTAACATGCAGGAAAGTTTCAAACCGCTTAAAGCGCCTCCGGGGAAGCTCCCGCTGCGCCGCTGCTTTTAATTAACGGCGCTGGTGCGAGACCACCCTTGGAAAAGGGAGGACAAACACAGAACTGGCTGCTGGAAGCTCAGCTCCGGCCAGGGCCGGGCAGTGACCAGCTGACCTCGCCCGGACAGGGGGTTTGAAGAGGGGTAGTCCTTTCCCTGACAGCCGACACCCCCCGAGCTGCACGCGCAAGGAATATGTAGGAATATTTAGGAATATTTAGGCTGAACCATCCTAAAGCCAATCCCGGGAGCACACCCGGGGCTGCGGCTTAGGAGGGCCCAGGAGCTGGGTGGTCTCCCCGGGGCTGCTCCGCAATTCCGCGTCTGAACCCCCCGGCGGCCGCTCCTTCCCTGCAGCCCCTTCCCCGCTCCCTGCGCCTGCAGAACAAAGGGCAGGAGCGGCGAGCAGCCGCCGCATACCAATGAGAGAGATCAATTTCGGTTTAAAGAGCCTGTTATTGGCGAGGGGGGGCCGCGGGTGGGAAGCCAGGTTTCAGTTTTAATTCTGAATTCCTCCGTTCCCCATCTCGGGAAGATTTACGCGGCTCGGCTCCCGCAGTTTATTTCCGAGCAGCGCCGCTGACTGCGAGCGTATGTACGGACATACATCAATTTAGTAAATGTGTGTGCCAGGCTGAGAGCCCAGCACGCATCTGCTGCTGCTCGGAGCCCGGCACGGCGCGGGGAGGGGCGCGGGGGCTTGGAAATGTCCTTAATTAGCTGCTTTCTGATGAGATCCCGTTGTCCTTCAGCCCCTGGCGCTCGCCGGGCTGCGGGGGCAGCCGGGATCGATGGCGCTGGCGGAGCAGAGAGCTCTTTGTTAGGAAAAGCTGCTCTTTTCCATGAGGCTCTTCGCTCCAGACGCGCTGGAAATGCCCGAGGTCCGCTCCTTTCCCTGCGGCTGCCCCTCAAAGGCACCATCCCTTCGGATCCCGGCCCTCGGGGAGGCTCCGAAGGGGATTCTGATCCCATCCCGAGTGCTCCCAGCGTCCCGCGGCTCCTTCCCGAGGTGTGAGGTATTTTGGGTACTCCCCTCCCTATTTTTCCCCCTTTTTTCGAAGTGAAAAGCCAGAGGAATAATAAACCATTCAATCTGCTCTCTGCAGGCCTCGGACCAGTGGGAGAAGCAGCCAAAGTCACCCGAGTTACACAAACAAAGCCCCACACACGCCGCAAGCTCTGCCCAAGGGCTGTGCCTTTGACGAGAGCAGCCCCCAGCCCCTCCCAGTCCTCCCAGTTTGCTCCCAGCGCAGTCGCAGCCCCAGGCCTTGGCCTCTTGCCTTTTTCTCATCATCCTCAGCAGCTTTCTTGAACTCGTGCTCGAAGGAACTCGCCAGCTCGTTGAAGAGTCCCACCTCCTCACAGTTCTTCAGGAACCGAGTCGGGGTCGGAGTCTGATCTGGTTCGGGTTGGAACACCAAGAATTGCTCAGGGAGAGCCCAGAAAATCCCATTTTACCCACCCCAGTCCTTCCCTGGGAGCCCTGGGGAACGCGTGTGTCACCCTGGGGACAGCAAGTGACAGTTTGGAACGGGGACAGTCACTTCTCGCTGGTTTTGTTTCTCTGGTGTTCATAGAAATAATCACTGGAGCACGAGGATTTCTGTGAACTCCGGGATGCGGAATTCCCGTCCCTCCCACCCCGGGGTTCTGCTGGACAAGGAGGGAAAACCGGGAGTCTGGTCTCCCTGAAATCACAGAAACGGGGAGTGATGAGAGGGGAAAGCAGCTGATGGGAGCAGCCCCGGGCCAGGCAGAGCCTCTTCGCTCCCCTCGGCAGCTCCGCATCCCAGAATCCCGGGCAGATTCCCCGGGAACGCTCACAGCCCCTGCTGCCCGCAGCCGTCCCCGCGGGACCGTTCTCCACCACATTAACGCGGTGAGTCAGGATCTCTCTGGCCACCACCCAGCCCATAAAAGCACAAGGAAACCTCCCTGTGCCAGCCAGCCTCCAATTCCGCCGGGAATCCCACCCAAGGATCCATCCCGCACAAAAACACCGGGATTTTCCAGCACAAAGAGCATCCCTGGGATGATTCAGCCTGACCTGCACGAAGCAGCCAGACAGACTCCAAACCCTCCCTCTGCTGCGTTTGCCACTGAAGCAAAATCCCCCTCTGGGCACCCTTTGCTTCCCCCCAGATCCCAATCCATAAAATCCAGGAACTTCATCAACCAAATCTCTCCGCAGGAGGTTGTTTTTCCAGGGGTTTAACATCTCTCAGGGCTCTTTTGGGATCGTTCCCTGTTCAGCAAAGCCCTCCTGAGCTGCACAGATTTCCACGGCGGCACAAACAAAGCCTGGAACCTCTGTGGTCCTGTCCGTCCCCGAGCCGAACCCCGGGAACTGCAGCAGCTCCTGCCTCGCCCCACAAGCGCCCGTTCCCACAAAAATCCCTCTCCCTGCTGCCAGAGGAACGATTCTTTATGGCTCGGCCGGGTCCTGCTCCGGCCTCGCGAGCGGGGAGGGACAAGAAAGCCCAGAGACAAAATGGTGGCTTAAAGAGACCCCGGGAGAGATGGAATTTCAGGCAGTAACGGGCCCGGACCTCAGTGCCCAAAGCCAGCAGGGGTTTATGGCCCTCACAGCCCCGGCTGTGCCAGACATGCTGCGCCTGCCCTGCTTCAGGGGGGTTTAGCTGGTCCTGAACTGGCCACGGATAAATTGGTTTTGTTTGGGGTTTTTTGTGTTTCACCCCAGAGCAGCCCCTTGAGAACCAGCCCTGGGGAGCTGGGAGAGGGGCCGGACCCTGTTCCCGGTGTTCCTGACGTGCTTCATCCCCTCACGCTTCACCAGGGAGGGGAATTCTGGCTCTGGGAGCTGTGGGGCTCAGGGGGCTCACGGGGGATTCTGGCCCCAATTCTGTCCCACACCCCCACGTGCCCCGAACGGACCCAGCAGCACCGACCCTCCCGCCGTGCTCCGTCTGCACAGGGCTGGACCCAAGCAGAAGGGACCCTCGGGAATCCTCAGGAGTTTCTGTCAGCTCCTGCTCCAGCTCCTCGCCATCACTCCCACGGAATGATCCCACTGGGAATGATCCCACTGGGAATGAGTTCTCCCTCTGCAGAGCCCTCCCCTGGGAGCAGATTCGTAGCCACAGCCACAGTTTGCTCCAAACCCTCCAGAAACCAACTGCATTCCCATTCCCTGCTTCAACGCTGCGTTTGGGCTGGACATAAACCGGGAAAGAGGCTCCTGCAGCAGCTTTGTTTTCCCTCAAAAACCCTTCAGGAAGCTTTTCCCCTCTCCTTGCTCTCAGCAACAGCCTCCTCACCCAGCAGCGACACAAAAGGGACAGGGGGGACTCTGGAACCTGCCGGACAAAAATCTGTGGGGTTTGGGCTTCCCCCCAGCCTGACAAAGGCAGAGCTCGGTGGGGCTTTAATTTATGAACTGCAGCTTCCTAAAAGCTCAGGAAAACCGACACCTGGGCTGAGAGGGGAAGCTGCTTTGTCAGGTTTGGTTCATCGTCCTCAAAGCAGAAACGTGAAAGCCCTTCTGGCCATAAATCCTCCAGCCTTTAATAAAAAAGGGCGAGAGCTTAAAAAAAAAAAAAATTAAAAAAACCCTCCAAACCCCACAAAACCTGATACTACCATAAAAACAGAAAGAACTTGGAAGCCTCTGGCTTTCCTTCGCCCTGATTAAATGCAGATCACAGGAGGTTTTATGGGCTTTGCAGTGCATCTGGTCCCTGGCATCAATCTTGCCGGGCGCTGGCCGGGCACATACCTGCGATGATGACGGAGTCGGTGCGAGTGGGGCCGAATTTCAATGTCATCTCATGCTTGTGTTTATGAACTGCCAGGTGGTCCTCGTTTGTGAACCTCTGAAATGAAACAATTTAGAAAATGGGGAATAAATGCATTTTGTGTTTTACGGGGCCCGTCCTGCGCTGGGCGTGGGGGAGACGCGGCTGGAGCGCGATCGCTGCGAGGGCTCCGCGGGGCCGCAGGGGGTGGGCGGCTGGGAAGGGGCGCTGGGAGCAGGGGGTGCCAAGGGAAAAGCCTCTGGTGGGGGCTCGGGAGCTTGGGGGGGTGAGGACTTCCAACAATCCGGGTTTTTAAGCGGTGGAGCGAGGCAGCGGCGATGGAAGTGCGGATCCGCGCCGCTCGGAATTCTAAATTCCAAAATTCCCACTCTGTTGCTGGCTGAGGAAGCAATTTGTGAATTTGGTGCAACTGGGGCAACTTTTCCTGCGTGGGGAGAGGCAGAGCCGGCCCCCGAGGACGGAGCCGACCCCGCGTGGGAGGGGGAGCATCTCCTCCACCCCCAAATTCCACCTGCGGGGAGAAGTGCAGGGTAAACCCCAGCCCTTAGGGAGGGTTTGGGGAGGGTAAAAATCCCCCTCGAGGGCTTTGGGGAGGCTTTGGGGACGGGAAAGGCAGACAAAGGGAGGGAGGGAGGGCTGAGGAGAGGGGGAGCGAGGCAGGGACGGGGTTAAAGCACAGCCCCATAAAGCCCGAGGATGGATTGCGTCTCTCCTAATAGACTGCGACAAACGGCGGCCGGGGCACGGCGCCGCAGCATTTTTATGCACCCAGCAGCACCGGCTGCTTCTAGAAAAGCACTGCAGCAGCGGCAGCAGCGGCGGCAGCAGCGGCAGCAGCGCATTCCTGCCCTTTTCCCCTTCCTTTCCTCTCTCTCCCGAGCATCCCAACCCAAACCCACCCAGAGCCACCTGTTCCTGTGGGGCTGCTCGAGCGTGACACCCCACTTGGGCATTTCCCGGCTTTATTTATGGCTCTGTTGTTTTAGCAAATAAATCTGCATTTTCTGAGCTGAGCAGAGGCAGGGGACGATGCCCCGGTGGCAGGGGACGATGCCCCGGTGGCAGGGGACACCAAGCCATGGGGCCCCTCCACACCCAGCCCCGCTTCCCCTCGGCTCAAGGACGAGGGGGTCACTCAAAGTGACCTTCGAAGCACTGCTCACAAGGTGCTCTGGCAGCTGCTCGTAATTTGGGCTTGAATTTAAAGAAATCAGAGCTGGTGGGAGAAAAGCCAAGAGGTTTTTGCCCGTGGAACTCCAGGCACAGACTGAGCTCCACTCCGTAACTAAACCTTAAATAAACTCGAAAGAAAATTTCTCGACGGTTTGGCCAAAATCTGCCTGATCTGGGCTTTTTTTGCTCCCCGCAGCTTCCGATCCCTCCGCTCTGCTCCAGCCTCGCCATAAACCCTTTTTGTCCAAGGAGCTTTTACAAATCCCGGCGACCCCGAAAGGCTCCGGAACAAAGGGAAAGCGAGCGAGGGAGAATCGGCGACGCCGGTTCTGCATCGCCCCAGAAAGCGCCGGCGGAGGGCCCTGGAAGGGAAGGGACACCCACATTTTTCCATGGTTTTGTCCCAAAATCCCTGTTTTTTATAGGATTCAGCTGCCCGCAGTGGCACATCGGTGGGATGGGGTGAACTGAGGGAAATAAACCCGGGTTTTGAGCAGAGCGGCGGGGTTGGGATGAATATTTAGCAGGCAGGCGGCGTTGGAAATCCTGAACACCGGAGACAGGGGGGAAAAAAATGAAAAAGATGAAAATTCCCAACTCTCCCGCTCCATTTTGTGCTAAAGAAATGGCATTTTTAGGTCCGGCAGGGAAGAGCGAGAGTTGAAGAGCGGGGTCGTGTCTCTCCCAGCAGCCCCAGCCTGGCCTCGCACATGCCGGGTTTATTTTAATCTTTCATTTTCCTTCATTGCCGGATTTTTTTTTTCCCCCTAATTTTTTTTTTTCNCCCGCTCCATTTTGTGCTAAAGAAATGGCATTTTTAGGTCCGGCAGGGAAGAGCGAGAGTTGAAGAGCGGGGTCGTGTCTCTCCCAGCAGCCCCAGCCTGGCCTCGCACATGCCGGGTTTATTTTAATCTTTCATTTTCCTTCCGGTGCGTCGGGCGCGCGTTACAGCTCTATTTAACATCTTTATGTGGGCTCACAGCTCGGGAGCTCTCTCCTTCCCTGCGCAGAAATGCTCACAGACACAATATATCTTTCTCCACACATTTCCAAACGCCGAAACCCAGAGGCTGAGTCTGGCACTTGGGTTCTAAATCATGTCATTTTACACGGAGAGGGGAAGCAGAGGGGGGAGAGGAGCGGGGGAAGAGTAGGGAAAAAAATGGAATGAGTTAAAGCCACAGCACTGGCTTTAATATTTAATCTCCTTCCATCAGCAGCTGACATCCAGCAGGGTTATTTCAGCTGCTATTTTGCGGGTGTCGGAATTAAAAAGAAGATGTTGGCTGTAAAGTCTTTGGGGCGAGGGACAGGAGCAGGGCGAACGCGCTGCCAGCCGGCCCTCGGGGTTTTCCACCGGGAAAAAGGCTGGAGCTGCCTCCTGCAGCCCTAAATGTGGCATTTTCCCTCCCCAGCGCGAGGGCCCTGCGGAGCCGGAGGCGGG
>VZRS01006174.1:14723-37834 GCA_013398055.1 Ifrita kowaldi
GTTTCTGGTGTCGGCATGGCTGAACCCGAGGGTGTCGGGGCTCCCCGGAGCAAAGGGCTCCGAGGCCCCTCGAGGTTCGGCACCGCCGGGCCGTGATAAATGCGCTCCTCTCAAAGCCCTCATCTAAGGGCACGCAACGCTCCCAGCCCGACCCGCGCGCCCTGGCCCCGGCAGCGCCGGCACAGCGGGGCTGAGGCCCGGATCCCCAGGAGGGGATTTTTCCAGCAGTTTAACAAGCCCAACATGGGGAACAAGGGGCTGATTGCTCGGGGTTCGTCCTGATTTTTGGAGAATCTGTGTTTGGTGCAGAGGGGGGGGTCAGGCGAGCGCCGGAGCTGCCGCAGGATGGGGGATCCTGGAGCAGGAGCTCTCCCGGCAGCTCCAGCTGGTTTTAACCTTGCCGATGCTGCTCGGAGCCCATCACCGAGCCCCTCCCCTGGCCAGAGCTCCCTGGGAAACAGCCTGGGTGCAGCTGCAGCAGCGCAAACGCTGCCCGGGCTCGCCGGCCCCTGCCGGGCAGCCGGGAGGGCTGGAAGGGCGAGGAGCCAGCGCTGCCTCCCCCACGCTCATCGCGGGGCGGAATTAACGAGCTGTCAGCAGCGGGGAGGCTGAGCCACTGCTCCGGCTTAACTCCAGCGCTGGAGGCACCGTGCCCACCGGGCTGGAGTCACCGTGCCCACCGGGACGCTCCTGACGCGGTGGGGACACCAAAGGGAACAGCAGCAGCCGGCGCTGGGGTCACCGTGCCCCCGGGGACACAAAGAGCAGCAGCCGCCCGCACTGCGCAGCGGGAGGGAAGTGATGCAGTGCGCGCACGAGCTGAGCTCAAAGTCACCGGCTTTAAAAGCAGCCCCCCTCTGGGTCCGGCTTCCGCTTCCAAAATCCCTTCTTGCGCTCCGCGCAGGCTGCGGTGAGGGGCTGGGGATGTCCCGGGCTCTGCCTGGCCCAGCCTGGGCGAGGGGCAGGGCACGCACGGGGCCGAGAGGGGAGCAAGGCCGTGGCCCTGGGGGGGTTGGACCTCCTGGCCCCATCGCAGCCCGTCCTCCCTGCTCCCGGCCCGCTGCCCGCGGCCCAGCCCTCGGACTCGATGGATTTCCAGGCTGCACAGACGTTCCCTGCCCCTTTCCAGGCTGCACAGACGTTCCCTCTCCATTTCCAGGCTGCAGACGTCCCCTGCTCGCCCGGCACAAGCGCGGGGTAGCTCAGGCGGGGTCGGGGTGCCCCGGGGACCCCAGGGTGGCTGTCCCAGGGTGAGCGATGTGACCCCCGGTGCAGGCTCGGGGCCGGGCTCCATCTCCCCCATCTCCCAGCTGAGCAATGCCGGGATAATTCCCTCTCTGGCTGCGCGGATTAATTCGCTAATGTGCCTAAAGTGCCCCGATTCGGGAGTGATTCATGGCTGGAAAGGCCGGGGGGAACATCACAATTATCCGAGGCCCATTTCCATGGGAAGGGAGGTGTCGGGATGAGCAGGGAACGCCGCAAAGACTTGTTGGTTTGGGAGAATTCAGCGACGCGCGGACAGATTGTCTCCTTTCCACACTCACGGGAGACAAGAGGCACAGATCCGGGAGCCGATCCCCGCTCCTGACGGAGGATGAAGGATGAGGGGGGAAGGTTTAGAAGGATCAGCTCAGGAAGGAAAACCAGACCGGGAATCGCTCTTGGAGAGCTCGGGCTCCACAGCCGGGGTCGTTTTCCACAATCCAGGGAAAAGCTGGAGGAGGTGACCCCCACCCCCCCGGCAGCTCTGCTGGGTCCTGCTCCACACCGGGAGGCACAATCCCGAGCATCCCGTGCCGTTCCCGAGCCACGGGCCGCAGGAAAAGCCAATTCCCGCTGGCTCCGTGAAACCGGGAAGGCTCCAGGCAGCGCCAGGGAGGGAGCCCTGGGTGCATCTTGTGCCATTTCCCCCTGCAGCTGCCCCCAGCTAAAACTGCAGCGAGATTTAACCCCTGAAATGTTATTTTTGGCTCTGGCGATTCCAGGGACCCTGCGGCTCTGCCTTTCCCTTTAAAATCCTGCTCCCTCCTGCCCCGTGATTGATTCCCGGTCCTTCCTTGTGTTTAAAAAAAAAAAAAAAAGGGGAGGAATAAGAATAATAATCAGAAACTCTGGGCAGCCCTGGGTGAGGAATCCCCGGCCCAGCAGCCCCACAGAACATTGTGCAAAGCACCAAAATTGGGATTTTTTTCCCCCCTTTTTTCTTGTTTGCTCAGAGATTTGTTGTTGTTGTTGTTGTTAGGATACTCCCCAAACTTCCCCGCAATGTACACAAAGAGTTAAGCGGGTTCTGGATCCCACCCCATCCCACCGATCCTCCTTGGCCAGAAGGGCAGAGCATTTAACTGGGAGTAGGTAAATAATTTAATTTACATTTCTATGGCTTCGCGTATCCCAAAGGGCTTCTGAGGCACGCGCCCTCCTGGAATGCAGGTGTTCGGGCAGGGGGGGCACGGAACCATCTGGCTGAGTACGTGAGGAGCCAAGGACGTCCGGGGCAAAATCCTCCAGAAACGCCGGATTCCACGTCCCTTTTTTTATTTTCCCCTTGGATTTCAGTCAAATCTCCCAGGTGGAAGCAGGCACGAACGGCACGGAGCGGAGCCGGGACAGAAACGCCAGGAACGGGGTTATCCCGGTGGGGTTTGACCCCCCGGGCTGTTGGGCACCATTCACCACCAAAGCCGAGGAGCCTCCCGAGGGCTGGGCTCGGGACAGGGGCGCAGGGAGGGAAGGAGCAGGCGGAGGAGCTGGGCCATGGAGCACCTGGGACGGGAACGGCGCCGTGGTCTGCCCTGGGCACACGGCCCAGGAGCCCCGGGACGGCTGCGGGAATTGCAGCCCCAATTCCCTCCGCGTTGGAATTACAGGGACACAAACCCGAACTGGCTCCCAAATCTCCACTGCGTGAGAGCAGGGCGGCTTTCCTGCGGCACCGACCCCGCTCCGAGCAGATCCCTAAAAGCCGGCGGGGACAAAGCCCGAGCAGCGCCGGGCCCCGGGCATGCAGCGATCCCCGCCCTCCACACGGTGGAGCATTCCGAGGTGCCGCTTTCCCTTCCATGCGAGCGCGCGTGATTAAAAGCCGTGTATTAATTACCGCTGCCACAGGAATTAAGGGGAGAGGCCCCGCGGTAATTAACGGGGTGAGCGAGGGGGTGGAGCGGCCGCGGGAGCGTCAGCGGCTCCAGAGCCCGAGCCCGGCGCGTCCCTCGGGACCGCGGGCTCTGGATGTGAATCATTCCCGCAGCCCCGCTCGAGTCCCAGCAGCGCCGCCGCTCCTCGCTGTGACCTTGGGCAGCCACCGATCCCCGCGGAGCCGCTGGAACGGGAAAAGGCCCCGGCGCTGCGAGCCGCGCTCCGAGCCCCAGCCCCGTAACAAAGGCGAGCGCGGCACGGGCGGGAGAGGCTTTGGCAGCAGGTGGGACCCTGGGATGAGCTGCTCCGATTCCCTGCTCCCTGCCAGGCCGGCGTCCCGAAATTCAGTGGAAGTCGGGGTGAGGGCAGAGCCCTGCAGCCCACAGGGCCCCTGAGCCATGGGAAAGGGAAAAAGGAAAAGGAAAACTGAGGCAGAACGGAGCCAAAGGCTGGATTTGGGATGCCCAGGGCAGTGTGACAGGACAAGGGGCTCGGGTGGTGCTGCGGGAGCTGCTCCTTCCCGTATTTAGCCCGGGATTTAGGGCCGCCATGCCGGGCAAAGGGACTCCAGCCGCTCCCGCAGCTCCAGCCCACCCCCTTCCCGGCCATTCCCAACCCCACTTCCCCATTTGCTGGAGGGGAGGTTCCATTTGGTGGCTGTCCCCTCGGAAGAGGCCCTGCACCACCCCCCCTGCACTCCCCATTGTCTCAGAGCTCCCCGAAAAACGGCCCTAAGACAAATCCTGACACAAAGCTCGGCTCCAAGGGGATCCGGCTCTGCCCGTGCCGGCCTGGAAGCGCCAGCGTGACTCAGCCTTGACCTTGGAACGCCACCACAATCACACGGAGGATGCCACGGCCCCATTCAGCTTTTCAGGGCCCTGGAATGGTGATTTCCTTCAATTCAGCGCAATATTGGGAATGTGCCCACCCATTCACGGAGCGCGAGCTGCTGCTGATGGCTTTATCGCCTGGAAAAGGGGTTTTTGTGGATTTATCTCCCGGGGAAGCTCCAGCAGCAGCAGCAGCTGCCTGAGAAGGGCAGCAGGTCAAATGCGAAGAGAATTCAGGTCACTCAGAGCTTTGGGGTTTGTCCCCTTTAATGGCAGCGTGGAGGGAAGTGCGGACCCACAGATCCTGGGCACGGCTTAAACAGCCCAGAAACGGAGCTCCATTTCCCACCCTGCAGTTCCCTTCATTTTCCTCATTTCCAAAGCACCAAAAATTTTCCAGCAGTGCCATCCTCAACCCGTGTATGAAAACTCATTTTCTCTCCTTGGAGATTTTGGCCAACCTGCAGCTCCCTTCCCTCCTTCCCGGCCCCTGCTTCCCACATCCAGCCGCATTCCCGACTCCTGCCTGCGCCGAGCCGTCAGCACTGCGGTAATTAAAGCTTTTAAAAAAGGAGAGCAGCAGCAGCAGCAGAAAAAAATCGGCGTTTGCCTCTTTTTGCCTCTCGGAAGAGCCACCTGTTTTATCGGAACGGGGATTTATGGGCACATTAACGCGGAGCTGCTGCTCCCACCCTGATGAGGTTCTCAGTGACCCTCTTCTCCCCGGAGATTTATGATTTCTCCCAGCACACTCCCATGCCTGACTCCATCCTGCAGCTCCTGGATCCCTCTTTCTCCTCAAAGTCGGTTTTCAGAAGGGGCTGAGTTTTCCCAGCCAGTGGAGTCAGGTTTTTGTGGCAGAAGCTCCTTGCCTTTATCCCATTTTTTTCCATGAGGGGACTCACACTGGGAGGTTTGAGCTGACCCCATGACGGGATAAGGCTCAGGGAGCAAACACTGACACGATCCCGACAAAATTCCCAGCAAAAGCTGGAGCCTCCCAGGTGGACTTTGCTCCCAAATCCCCTCCTGGCTACCCCAAACCCTTTCCCTGATAAAACTGAGCGGATAAAATCCTCAAGTGCCCGGAAAACCTTTCCCAGCAGCTTCCCCCATATGCCAGGGCGAGGTGAGGATTCAGCGATGTGGAAACACAAAGCCAAGGTCACCAAAATCGCATCCTTAAGGGGTCTGAGCCATTTTTCCCGCCCACGTTTCAGGCTGCAGGTAATAAAACCTCACACGGAGCAAAACGCATTGAAATTCTCCTCCGGAGCTCCGTGAACGCTGCGGTTTGCAGCAAACGCCAGCCAAGCCTCGGACAAGGAGACGAGAGAGGCACAGAGGTTCTGACACCAAACCACGAGCGGGAATCGCCTCCCCCGGCCGCGGAGCCACGGGCCCGGCGAATTCCCGAATTCCCGGCGTGGGGAATGAGCAGGCTGGCTCAGGAGCAGGGGAGGAAGGGAACTGCAGCGGTGCTGCAGGGCAGGGAGAGCTCACAGCCGAGTCCTGGGCACTGCAGGGCACCGGGAAGGGCTCATTCCCGAATCCCCGGCACTCCAGGACACCGGGAAGGGCCCACACCGAGTCCCGGGCGCTCCGGGGCACCGGGAGCCCCTCCCGCGGTGGCTCTGCCGGTGCCAGGTGGCAGCAGCGGGGACAGGCGGGAGCCTCGCAACAAAAGGGCAGGGCAGGGAAGGGCCGTCCCGTGATCGGCGGCTCCTTCCATTCAAGCCTGGCCTGGATCACTCAGAGCGCTCCTTTGGGTGTTTATTCTCACAAATAAGGGGTTTTGGAGACGGAACCGCTCACCCCCGTGCGGAGCCAACGCTGAAGGGGTCTGAGCAGCCAGGGCTGGCGCTCTGCATTCCCGACGATCATTCCATGAAACCCCCGCTGTCCGCCCGCCACGCCCCCGCCTCAAACCGCAGCCTCGCACGCATTCCCCGTTTATAAATACCCCGGAGGGAAGCGGCCAAAGCCCTCCGCCGCTGCCCCCGGGGCGACCCCGGCCCGGCCCCTGCCCGAGGGTTTGGTTCGGCAGCGCTGAGATGCGCCCGCAGCTCGTCCTGCGCTGCCGCAGAGCTCCCCCAGCCCAGCCCAGCCCTGCTCGCGCAATTCTTTATCGTCTGCATCTTTATTCCCAGGGGGAATTTTAGGACTTTAATGTTTTTATTGTTTTAATCCGGCATATAAAAAAGAAAAAAAAAAAAATCACTTGAGCACGACAGCTGGGCCGAGCGCTCGGCAGCCGCGGTGCTTAAGCAGGTGTTAAACACGCGCTGCTGCTCCGAGATTTAGGGAGGTTGGAGAGGGGCGGGATGAGCCCGAGCCGAGCTCGGCCTCTCCTGCCCCGCGTTTCGCTTTTCCGCCGCTCACCGCGAACGCGCTTCGGCCAAAATTCAACCCGAACGCGGGCGGGGCTGACCCTGCTCGCTCCTTCGGGACCCGCGGGGGACGTTTGAGCTGGGCCCGGGCTCTGGTCTTTGAGAAAAAGCCCCAGAGGCGCTTTCCCCCCTCTGCTGACCCCTCCATGCCCAGCCCTTTGTGCAGGAGCATCGCCAGCCCGGAGCTTCCACCCCGCTGCTCCCGGTGCTTCCATGCCCCCTGTACCGACCCTCAACAGCCCGACCCAAATCCCGACCCTGAGGAAGGTTCTCACACAGAGCAACGAGAAACTGAGGGGCAAAATGGGAGCCCAGAATGCTCCAAAGTGTAAAAAAACCGCCTGTGTAGAAATCCCGCATCTTTCTCTAGAAATACAGGAATTAAAGGTGGTTTTCCACCCTGCTCCCCACATTTCCGGCCCCCGGGCGCTCAGGACACGCTGTGTCCCGTTCGCCCGTGCTCCAGCATTCCCAATGTTCCCAGCATTCCCAGTTGCCAGCGCCGGGAGAGCCGCATGGATCCCGCGGCTGCCGCAGAGGGGCGGAGCGGCCTCCGCCAGCCAACAAAGCATCCTTTGGAGAAAGAGGGAGGATTTCAGCTGCCAGAGCCGCGCCGAGCCCGGGCTGGGCTGGGACCGAGCGGGGAAGCGGCTCAGGATTCCAACCCCCGATTATTTGGGTGTTGAAATAAAACCAGGGCACAGGGTGGGGTCCAAAGGGAAACCTCAAGTCCTTCTCCATCCCACAGAACCCCTCGACACCGCCAGGGAAAGGGATAAAATCCCAGGCACATTCCCCCACCTCCAGCTTGGTTTTTTTAATCCTTAAGTGACAGCTTGGCTGGATTTTACACAAGAAGTTTACAGAAAATCCTGCAAATTCGGGCACCTTTTGAGGGCTGGATAAATCCTTTTCCTTCCCAGCCTTATCCCCACTGCGATGCTGATTCTGGGATATCCATGATGCTGATAACGAGGTCTTTGTCAGAGCTGCTGCTCCGAGGAATAAGTGATTTGTTCTCGCAGTAAAATAAAAAGGATTTACAATTGTCTCAGAGCAGCAGGCAGGGAGCGAGCGGGGCTTCAAAACCAAACAGCCTTGACTTCAAAATACCGCGTTTAACATCGGGAAATATTGTACTTGCCAGGAGAACACCCAGAGCTCGGAGGAGGGAGGAAAAGCTCCAGCCCCGAGGATTTGGCAGCTTTGGTGGCAGCTTTGGTTGCACTTTAAGACCCCTCCCTCCCTTCCCCAGCAACCTCCCATCCTCCACGCTTGGAGCCTCATTTCCGCGGGTTTTAGAGGGGATAACACGCAGGTTCTGCAGTTCCTGGCAGAAACCAGCCTGGGCCCAGCTCCGAGCCGTGCTCAGGCTCCAGCTTTGGTTCAGAGCAGTTTTCTGCTCCCCACTGAGCACCAGCAATGCCCGAGCCTGGCTCAGCTCCCGGCAGCACAATTTGCATTTCTGGGACAGAGCTGCAGGTGAGGGCTTGGCCCAGCTCGCTCCGCTCACAGCAGAGACTCCGTGGGTGTCAGAGTCCCTTAAAGCCAAACAAGGAGCCACCCCCTGCGAGGGCACGGCCGAGCTCCTTCCGGGGGGATTTCTGCAGCCCTGATCATGTTCCCAAAAAAAAGAGAAACCCTCCCTCCTCATTCCCTGCTGCTGCGGAAAGCGGAGACCATCCCATTAACCGGGAACAGCGAGGCTCAGCAGAAAAACACAAACCCCAAATAAATCAGAAATTTAAAGCGTTAGAAACCTGGCGGGGTCTGAGGAGTTCCAAACCCGGCTCGAGGGGCACGAGGACGAATAGTAAACCCTGAGTAAAGCCCTGAGTAACGGCCATGAATGCAGGGGTTGGGATGCTGCCCTGGGATGCTCTCCAGGAGCTCCCCACCCACACAGACCCACGCTCACATCCCTGGCTGCTCCTCTGGAGCCCCGTGCTGGCACCCGGCCCCTCTCTCCAGATTATTTACGGCTGCCGAGTCCGCTCGTCCCCCTGGCAGAGCAGAGGGCTCAACAGCCCAGCTGCCCTGGAAACGGCCCGAGCCTTCCGCCGATCCTGAGCCGCCCTGAGGGCAGTGCCAGCCTCAGACCGGGGCCACCCTGCCCTGGCTGGAGGCCAGCACGGGGTCAGGACGAAGCCCTGCATCCCTCGGGAAGGGAGCAGGGAGAAGCCGAGCGAGGGCTCTGCAGCAGAAAAGCCTTTCCTGCAAGGACACTGCGGCGCAGAGCTTCCCGCCCCATCCCGGCTCATCCCGGTCCGTTCCCGGCTCATCCCGCCCCATCCCGGCTCGTTCCCGGCTCCCCAAGAGCCCCGAAGGCCGGGGCAGTGCTGGGAACACCAGGGCAGCGATCCCACGGCTCTCATCACCGCTGGATCAGCCCGGGGGGCCGGACCCCTTTTTCTGCACGGAACGAGCGCTGAAATCCGCGTCTGGTGCCTTCCAGAGCCGCAGGATCCGCGGGAAGCCGGCGGCTGCTCTGGCACCGGGCTCCTGGCTGGAATTTGGAAATCTGTCCGGCCCCGTCTCCGTGTGACAGACGAGGGTCTGTGGCCCACACGTGCTCCCACTGCAGAGCAGCGCCGGCGTTCCAAGAACTGCCAAGGAACCCCAGCCAGAGGAATGATAAAGATTTTAACTTACAGGAAATGCTGCTATTAAATAATATTTAAGTCTTAATTATATTTTAAACCAGCCATTTTAGAAAAAAAGAAGTTCTATTACGGTGCTTTTGTAGTTAAAGGTCTGTCAACATTTCCATTTTAAACCTTCATTTCTAGGGGGTTTATAATTTGGCCATAAAAATTCATTCTAGGCTGGAACTTGGCAAACAGGGGCTCAGCCTAGGAGCAATATTTTTTATTATCCAATTTGGTTTAAATTGGTTTGGCCGTTTTTAAGTTATAGGAGTGTAAAAAATAAACGTTTACTGGTTTCAGATGCCTTCTCAAGCTTATTATTATTCAAAATTAGCCTTCCCCCTCCCCACCTCCAAAAATACCTTGGGCGAGAGGTGGGAGAGATCATTGGGCTCTGCTGACAGTCCAGGAGTTACGGCTCAAATTAATTCCCTCCTTTTCCTGCCAACAACTGAAGAGTTCCTAGAGCCAGCCCCGCTCCCGTGCGGAGCCACTGGGGCCCGGCAAGGCCGCGAGTTCCGTGCAGCATCTGCCGCTCGGAGCAGGTCCTGCAGCTGCCCGGGCCTCGGGCTGCCATCAATAATTAACTCCGAAACCTGCATTCCTGGGAAATCGCGGGAGGCCTGGACACGAGATGGTCCTCGGCAGGGTTTTCCATCGGCTCCCAATAAAAAGCTGCAGCTGGGAAGGAGCCGGGGGTGGGCAGCGAGGAATTCCTGAGCGCACAGCTCCAGGTTTTCCCTGGGTTTCAACAGCGGAGCGGGAGGTTTATGGATCAGCCTCCAGACCCACCTGGGTGCTGTAGGGACGCGGCTGCGACGTGTCCCCGCATGCCAAGCGCGGCCGAGGGGGAGCTGCGGCCCAGCACAGAAAAAGGGAGGATTTTATCCCTGCTCCACCATTAAATTCCACGGGTTTTGTGTTGGCATCCGGCTGGCGCAGGGAGGGGCAGCAGCGCGGCTCGGGAGGGACTCCGGAGCTCCTGGGGGGAGGTTTGGCACTGCCTGGGGCACCTGCCGGGGCTGGAGGTGGGATGGGAGCTGCTCTGGGACACCCCGCCCTGGGCTTGGGTCCCTGGGGACACGGAGCACCAGCCCTGGGCTTGGGGACACGGAGCACCCAGCCCACGGTGACGCGGTGTCCGGGTCACCTGGGGGTCCTGCAGCCACGAGCACCGCGGTGTCCTCCCTCGTGGGAGCCAGGATTGTCCCTGGCACTGGGGGAACTGGGCCCTTGCTGGACCAGGTGCAGGCACAGCTCAGGGGCCACAGCTGGGAATCCCAAACTATAAATCCCAAACTGGAATCCCAGGCTGGAAACCCTGGAGCAGCCAAGGCCACGGGGACACGGTGCTGCCCCACAGCTGGAGCGGTAACAGGGTGAACTCCCTGCTGCTTGGGAAGGGGAAAAGGCCATTTTTTCCTCCTCTCCACGCCCTATAAAGGGAATAATCCATATTGGTTTGGATTATACAAGCCCCAAACCCCAGCTCAGCCAATGGCAGCAGCGTTTGGGGCCTCATCCATTACTGGGCAATGGAGATTTAAGGGATAATGGTCGTGGCAGCAGCGTATACACAGCAATAAACTGCTTTTGAGGTTGGTTAAATGCCAAGTGATGCTGAGGCCTCGATGCCATAAACATTATTTCTATTATATGACAAGATAAGAGGATACAATAAACCTGTGAGAAGGGGGAAAAAAAAAAAATCATTTCTGGCCTGGTGCAAAGTTCTGGGCTCGGCGTTTCCTGGACGCTGCTCAAGGCGGCACCTCTGTGCGAGGGTTCAGGGGATGAACTGGTAAATGAAGGGGTTTAAACAGCCACCGATTGCCTGAGGAAATGGCCTGGATAACTGGAGCTCTGGAATTAGGGCCGGAGGGATGATTTGTGTGCCTTGTAAAAGGGAAATGCTGTGCAGGGAGGGAAGGAGGGAGGGCTGGGCACATCGTGCTCCCTGTTCAATATATCCAATATTCCGGTCCTGCCGTTACTTTGGGCAGCAGGAGCGGCCACGCAGTTTCATTAATGAGGATATTCTTCCACGAGGGTGCTCTGGAGAGCCTGGAGCATCCCAAAGCCTTCAGGGCTGGTGTCTGCTGGGTGCCCGAGAGGGTCTGAGGCCGTTTTCCACTTCCCTGTGGCTCCTGAGGCAGCAGCTGGAGCGCTGGGTGCCCTAATGAGCCAGCTGAAGGTTTAATTCCCTAATTAACGAGGAGGAGTTGTCCCACTGCACAGAGCTTGGGCACAGCTCCCGATTCCAACGGCAATGCCCAAATTCCCTCAAGTTCCCCTGAACCTGAAGGTTTCATTCCCTAATCAACGAGGTGGGGCTGTCCCAGGGCCCACACCTGGGGAACGCTCCCAGCCCCAGCCCTCCCTGCCCCTCGGCACTCGGAGCAGCCGCAGTCCGGAGGGCGATGAGCAGCACGCACCAGCCCGGATCGACTGCAGCGCACGGATTCAAGGGAATCCTCGCTCCAGGCATCCCTCTGTGCCTTCCCAGGGCATTCCAGCGCCAGGGCCCGCTCCAGCCCCCTCCTGCCCTTCCAGGGGCAGGGGCAGCTCCGCTCTGAGAGCCGCAAAAGGGGAACTTCGCCACCTGTCCTTGCGGGGAAGGCGCCGGACGCGCGACCTTGGGCGCGGAGTCTTTTTCCACGGCACGTTCCGAGTCAGCTGCGCCAGCCCGGCCCGGCTGCTGGGAAGTGATAGCTGGGAGAATCCCAAAATAACCCCCCCTGCAGCCCTGGCAACCCCAAACATGTTTACAGCCCGCTGCACCCCGGCCGTGCGGGGCTCACGCACACAGATCTGCTCGGCTATTCTGGGCGCCCTCTTCCCCCTCCTCGCTGCCCTCGGCAGCTTTTCCCGCACAGAAACAGGGAAAAAAAGGGGAAAAAGGGTTTAAGGCCTCAGAGATGGGTCTGGTGTCAGATACAGAGGGAAGGAAGCAGCTGCTGCAGCAAAGAATTAAAAGGGAAGCAAAATAATTTGATATTATACTTTACACTGAAGGGGGAATCGGTGCTGGTTTCACAGAGCTCCGTTTGGTTCTGCCAGTCTCTCTCCTCCTCCCATCCCAGTGAGCGTCGGAGGAGGCCGATCCCGAATTCCAGGGAGCAGAAGAGGGACTGGGCACCTTGTCCCGCTGTCCCGGCCAAAGGGACACCCAGGAGCCTGTCCCAGTTTGCTCAGGTGGCACCACAACCAGAGGGCACCCTCAAAAGCAGGGAACACCCGGGAAGCTCAGCTCAGCCAGGATCGGCTCAGGATGGGGCCTGAGGGGTGAGCAGGGCTTGGCAAGGCTCCGAAACCCTCGGAGTGGGGCTTAGGTGCAGCACAGGGGACAAAGCCCCACAGGAGGACACTGGGGAGCTCTGTGGGTTCCTAAGGGGTGACCTGACCCAGGAAACACCTGGAATTCCGCAGGGAGCATCCTCTGCCCTACAAACAAACAGAAACTCCCCCCCCAGCCTGGAAATCAGGCCCCGCTTTCCCCCGACCAGCAAAACCCAGTAACCACCCTCAGAGCCTCCTCAGCCAGGATTCCCCAGCCCTGGAAGAGTTTCCCATCGAGCCGGGCTGGATCATCCCGTCCCATCCCTGCTCTGCCCTGAAGGACGTTCCGGGAGAAGCGTGCGCGAGGTCAGGCTGGATCCCCATGAATCATCCCGCTCGGAATTACCAGGATTCCAGCATTTCCATATTAACATGAAGAATTGTCGGAATTACCCATAAGCAGCAGGCTGGAACAGCCAGAGGAGGAAGCAGCCACCTTTAGATGTCATTTGTGGGAGATTGTGGGAGATTAAATTTAAATACATTGTTGTTTGCCTTAATTGCTTGTTTGAAGCCGGTTTTAGGGCTGTGTGATTGAAGGGCTCACACCATTAAGTGCTCAAACACAGCTAATACATTTTATAAATGGCCTGCACAATTTCACAGGCAAAGAAGTTTCATATAAAAAGCAGCCTCCAAAAAAAAAGGAAAAAAAAAAGGCAAAAGGAGGAAGTTCACCTGCAAGGCGGGAGGGAAGGACCTGGGTGAGGCTCGTGTCAGAAGGACCACAAAGCTGGGAAACGCTAAATATGTGGTTTGGAAGTCCCCAGGAGCTCCCAGATCGGGGGTTTGACCCATTTGTGTGCTGTGAAAAGAAACAGCAGCACGGATCCCTCCCAGGATGCTCCCTGGGGATGCAGAATTCTGTTTAATTTCAGTTAAAGCCCCACAGGAGGCACGGAGGAATTGAACAAACTGAAGAACTGGACACACACAGGGGCCTTGGGGTTGATTATCGTTCCCAAACCCATCCCAGTTCTGCAGCCAGGAAAGCAGGGTGAGCACATCACTCACTGTCTGACTCGGAGCCACAATTCCCCCCCAAAAAAAGGCATTTTGAGGTGCCAGTGCTTCAGAACAGGGATTTGGGAACAACCCCAAATCTTGCTGGGCTCTGCACAGGGCTGCACTTCCAGGGCAGCCCCAGCTTCCAGCAGATCCCATTAAATCAGCAGGAATTCCCTGATCCCCCAGTTCCTCCCAGCACCAAGGGCCAGAGAGCCCCTGAGCTCAGCTTTGGGACGGCACCGTTTTCCCTGGGAATGAAAGGAAAACGGGATGGGGAGGTGTGACTGGAGGAGGATGCGCCTCCTTCACCTCCCTCATCCCGGGAAACTCCGCAGCGGCTCTGGGGACGAGAAATTCACAATAGGACGGAAAAAAACCCATCCCAAAATAGCGTTTTGGGGACCATGTACCACAGCCCATCACCTGTCACATTCCCAGCTGCTCCAGAGGAGCAGCTCCGGAGCCTCCTCAACCTGCAGGGCTTTGGATTCATCCCTTGGGAGCGGAATTAGCCCGGGGCAGGTTGAGTCACAACAATCCCGGGATGGGACTGCCTCCGGGATCCCACAGAACGGCGGCTTGGAGCGCTCTGGCTCCAGGATTCTGGGACAGAACATCCCAAATCCCGCGGGATCGTACCTGTCCGCAGCCTGGGGCGCCGCACACGAAGGGCCTGTCGTCACCCATCCTTCACCGCAGCCTGCAGGGCACAGAAGGGGAGAGAAATCGTTAAACGAGCCCAAAAATCCCCACCAGCAGCAGCAGGAGCTGGGATGTCGTTTATCAGCCCAGGGATAGGAATTGTTCCAGCCTGGATTTAGGATCTGGGGGGATTTTACAGCTGGAAAGGAACCTGGAAAGATGTGGGAGCTTCCCTGGGCTCCCAGCACGGCCCAGAGGGTCACGGGAGCTTCTGCAGCTCCTGCGAGGTGGGGACAATGCTCAGCCCCTGCGGAGGAGCGGCAGCCAAGCCCCCCCAGCACGGCCTGATCCGCACTCCCAGGGCATTTACAGGATCAGGGAACATCCTGGGATCCACGAGGATCCACGAGGATCCTCAAACCCGGCCCCTGGACAAGCCCGAGGATCCCCTGTGCACGAACAAATCAGCAGAGACAGTGGCAATCCACAGGAAAACAAAGTGCAAGCGAGCAGCCGTCAAATAAATCCAGAGCCTCTCTCTGCACCGGTTATATTTTCAATGGGAGAGAACTAAAATTTGTCATTTAATTAATTAAGGGATTATAGGAGTGGTGCTCCGTTTTACAAGGCAATAATCGGGCTCCCCAGTGGGTAAACTACAAGGCTGATGGCAGGGGCAGTTTATCACGGATTACAGCCAAGGATAACAAAACACTCACTCCTATTATGCTACAAGTGAAGCCGTTCTTATTAATAAAAAATAAGAGTAAATAAAGCCAACCCCCCCTCTCCAACCCCGAATTCAAGAAGTAACGGCTCCCTCCACCCACTGATACTTTTACAGCAGGATTTTAAGAAGCTGTGATAAAGCAAACGCTCCCTGGTCGGGGGTTGCTGTGGGAACACGCTCGGGACTGCTCCATGGGGCTTCCAGCACCTCCTGCTCCGGGCTGGGAGATGCTGGGAGACGCTGGAATGCCAGGAAGGGACCCGGAGCTCAGAGGAGAAGGGTTCTGCACTGGCAGCCCCGAGGGTGGGGAGGGAGGGTTGGTATTTTTAGGAGCTGTGTGAGAAAGAGTTCCAAGAATGCGGCTGGGGGAGCGGCAGGAGCGGCCCTTCCTGCTCCCCGGGAAAAGGGATCAATGAGCTGCTTAGAATGAGAAAATTGGTTATTTTCCTACTGCAGGAGGCGAATTCCCTTCCCTCAGCCACAGCAGTGAGACCCAAAGGGTGACAACAGAGGAGCTGTGATCCCACAGAAACAGAGGCAGAGACATCCCCAGCGCTGGGCTGGGTCTGGGTTTGTGTCTGGATTTACGGAGACAAACCCCAGGGTCTGTGCAAACAGGAATGGGGATGAACGTCCCATCCACCAGCAGGAACTGGGACAAATGTCCCTGTCACCAGCAGAAACGGGGACAAACGTCCCTGCCACCAGTGGCACGGGCTGGCAGCCGAACCCCTGCCCGGCCCAGGGCACCCAAACATCAGGAACAGCCCCAGAAGTGACACAGGGCACAGACCTGTCCTCACCACCAGCACAAGAACGCCGGGCTCTCCCTGCCTCGTATTTACGCTTTTGCTAAAGCTCTCTGAGGAATCCGAGCAGCAGTAAAACCATCCTGCACCCCGTGGCACCTCGGCTGCCTCCCAGAGCAGGACAAAAACCAGATCTGGGACAAAGCACAGGGCTAAAAGCTCGGTTTCGTTGAGCTGCAGTGCCAGGAGGATCCTCTCATCCCTTACAGCAAGGTTTGGCTGCTGGCTGGCTGCGGAGTACGAGCGGTGCGTCCACACGGGCGCTCAGATTTATGTCACATTTAGCCAGGATAAATTGCATCCATAAATTCCGTCCTTAAGAAGAGGCCGAGTGAGGAGCTGATTGGATGCTGGGAGCACGTTCCCGGCCCTCTTCCGGCAGCTCTGGGACGATATTTCATCGTTCTGATGGGTTTTAGCACGTTGGACACGGCTGGGAAGGAGGAAGTGCATGGACAGATTGGTCACACGGCCCTGACAGGGTTGGGGGAGCTGAGGGGAATTTTCACCCAAAGCAGGCCTGGATGGGGATTCTTCCCTCTCCTGACCCACACAAATCACCTGGGGCTGGCTGGAAATGACCCAGAGCGTGTCCCAGCCTCCTCAGAGCCCCTTTCCTGCAGCCCCTTCCCCAGAGCCCGGAACAGAGCAGGAGCTGCGCGTCTGCCGCGGTTTTGGACGCCCAAGGGACCTTCTGATCCCCTCCGCATCTCTTTCCACCTTGGAAACAGTCGGGGAAGAAGGGCAGGAGAAGCAGGACAACATTCCCAAAGCCCCTTTGGCACTTCTGGAGCTTTTCCTCCAAGGTGCTCCGCACCTCCCTGAGCTGGGCCTTGTGGGGATGGAGCTGAGGGTGGTGACACGGGAAGGGTCACACTCAGACCCGGCTTCGGCTGTGCCACCGCAGCCACTGCCACACCTCCACCACAACCACCCCACCCCTGGCCTGCCCTCACACGCTTTGGGATCAGGTTTTGTGTTGGTGAAGCTCCCACAGAGCTGTTCCAGCTGGATTGGAGAAGGAGCTGAGGCTGGAAGTGTCTCAAGCCGGGATCTGAGAATCTGAGTCTCTTCCGATGTGCCAAAGTCCGGAGCAACCAGGCCCTCGTCCCCTGGGGGTTCCCACGCTCCTATGTCCTGCTGCAAACCCCGTGGGTTTCTACATCACCTCAAATCCCCACGAAAAACAAAAAAACAACAAAAAATCACCTTTTCCTTAAACCTCAGCGTGAAGCTGGAAGAAACTCCCTGGTCCTTAACTCTGCTGAATGCTGGGGGTAGAGCTGGGCTGAAAAATGCTCTAAAAATAAGGCTCTTTTGTTGTCCTGGCACGTGACTCGCTGCTGCAGGAATGCTGGTGCCCAACTCTTGCATCTGGGCCTTGCTGGACGGGCAGGAATGCTCCGGATCCCAAAAAGCACTCGGGGGGATGCAGACACTGTTCTGGGTTGGGTTTGCCAGCAGGGATCCCTCTCCAGGACAGATTCCTCTCCAGGACAGATCCCTCTCCAGCAGGGATCCCTCTCCAGCGCTCTCTCCTCCACCAGCACCACCACATTTCTGGGTTATGCCCGTAAATCACGAGGATAAACTTTACATTAATGTGACCACAGAATTAAAGCTGAGGGCTGCACCAACCCTGAACCAAAACCAGCAGAGCTGTGAGAGCCACCTCCTAAAAATAGGCTCAGACTGAAGAGGCACAAAAGCACGCTGCTGACAGTCCCTGGGCTGAGATCTGAGCAGAGCCGAGCGGGGAATGAGCTGCAAAATGAGTCAGGAGGAAGGAAATCGCTGGAGAGAGGGACAGCAAGGGACGGGCTGTGCCCAGGAAAGGGGCAGAGAGGGGCAGGAGGGGAGGCAGCGACCATCGAGCCTCTGGGCAGGAGCTCCTGGAGCTGTTCAGGGCCCAGGCAAGGCTCCCGTGGCTCCCTGCAGCTTCCAGAGCCTGGATGGAGCAAAAGGGACAACTGGGGACATTTCAGCATCGGTTTGACAACGGAGCCACAGGAGCGGAGTGGGGGAAAGGCAGACACAGGACAGGGTGAACAACTGCTGGTGCTGGGATTGGGGCCACCCAGCACCCCAAAAAGGGCCCTACAGGGGCTCCGGGGCGAGGGAGGCACCCGGGATGGGCACAAGGGGAACGCGGACGGTTCGGTGCCACATCCCCGAACGCCGGCAGGGCAGGCACTGCGGGGATCCCCACAGCTTCACCCCGAAAGGAGCAGCTCAGGCACGAACCCCGCGGCCCTCGGGCCTGCAGCAACAAGCCCAAGCCAAGGTGCAGCTGGAGGGGAGGTGCCTGCGCCGAGAGGCAGCACCAAAACCCTGCCAGGCCATTAAACAGGGCAGAGAGTCCTCGGATCCAGGGAGGGCTGGGGCTCTGCAGAACTGCAGCACCTGGCTGACGGTGGGAGCAAAGGCAGAAACGGGGTTTTATCCACAGATTCCCCCCAAAAAAGCAAGCAGCCTTCATCCCAGCCCGGTTCCACCACACCTCTGGCACGTGGAGCTCGTCTTCTCCTCCTCTACGGAACCACCGCTGCTTTCCTCACCCAGTTCAATGCAAAAGGTAAAACCGAGGCAGGAGTTAAACTCTTGATGAGCCTGAGCTCCGTGAGATTAATTCCCAGAGCCTAACGAGCGGCCAGGCCATCCCAGCTCCATCTGGGGAACTCTGCTGAGCCCCGGGAGCCGCGCCAGGAGCAGCTCCACAAACCCCAGCCCAGCACAAACAAACCCATTCAAACACAAATGGTGCTCGAGGCACCGGCCCAGCCCCGGGACGGGCAGGGGGAGAGCAGAGAAAGCCACAATAAACGAGATTATTATGGATGGCTGCAGATCGGGGCTGGAGAACCCTCTGGCTTGCAGGAGAACACACAAACCCTGGCAGGAGAGAGGGGCCGGTGGCAATCCCAACCCAGAACCGCTCCTGGGCGAGCAGGAGAGGAGGGGAGGCAGCCCTGGCTGCCATTTCCAGCCCGGGAGGAGGAAGCACGAGGCTGCCCCCGGGCTCTCCAAAATAGTCCGAGATTTCCCACTGAAAATGCGAGGAAGGAAGCAGAGCGCTCTGAGGCCGGGCCAGGAAAGGCTCCTTGTTGTTTTTCTGAGCGCAGCCGTGGCCAGCTCGGAGCTTCCTGAGCCTCGGGATGAACGTCCAGCACGCTCTGGACGGGTTGGGATCAGCAGGGTCACCCGGAGAACGTGTGGGGAGAGCCCTGTCCTTGCCAGGGCTCGGTGTCCCCTCCCTGTGCCAGCCTGGGGCACTGAGATCCATCCTCAAGCGAGGGAAAAGCAAACAGGTCAAGTTCTTCCTTAAAAAATCCAGGAGAAAAGCAGGAACGGGGCTCGAACCTGCTTTGTAGAGCCCGTTTGGCACCTCACTCCCACTGCTGCCGCATCCCAGAGTGAATCTGGAGCCTGCAGCCACCGGGCACAGGGCCCGTCCTGCCCCTCTGGTGCCCAGAGCTCTCCCTGCCTCTCCCAGCTGGGATCCACCCATGGAAATTGCGAAAGACTTTCAGTTTTGCAGGGAGAGGCCCCCCCAAGGCGGCTCTGAGGCCTAAACTCGGACTTTCAAGTTATTTTGGGGTGTGAGGGAGGGAGGGAGAGTGTTTGCTTTGTAACCAAAAGCTGTAAGAGCTTGAAATTGTCTTGTGGGAAAGGAGGCCGAGAGCCCGGGCTACAAAAGCTGCTCTGGAGGCACAACACCCTCATGCTTCGTGGGCTTGATACAGCAAAGCAAACCCAACTGTGTAAACTGGAACATTGGCAGGGAAACTCGCTGGAAACGAATCCCCCCCAGGCACAGAGTATTTAACGAGTCGTTTACAGCCAAACCTCAGCCAAGTCCAAGCGTTTCCCTCGGGGCTGGACCTTTCCGGGTGCTCAAGCTCGGAGAGGATCCCCAAAAAGCCAGGATGGCATCACCTCAGGGGTGTCAGAGATGCGCAAAACCCTCACTGCTTGCTTGGAATTGCCTTCAAACAGCCCTGGAGCGGCACCGCTCCTGTCAGAAACTCACGGGTCTGGCCTTAAAGTGACTCCACAAAGACACTCCCAAAGCTGCTCCTCGGCTCCCCAGGGGCAAATGGGCTGCAGAGTAATTCCAGGGGCTGTGGGAAAAGGCTCGAACCTCCTGGGAAGGGACAGAGGAGGTCTCAGGGCGGCCCTGGGACAGGGGGCACTGCCAGAGTCCCGTGGAACGCAAAGTGAAGCCCAGCAGGGAACTGGCGCGGCCCCGGCAGCGCCTTCGCCAGGGGCGATCCATCTCGGGCTGCGCCGGAGATCTACGGCAGCGCGGGGAAATAATTCAGCTTTAAGGAAGGAAGGAAAAGCCTCTGAGAGCCACTGCTCCTCACCCAGCCCGGGTAATTACGAGACAGGCACGGCGAGCCTGGGAGAGCGCAGTATTTTACCTCGGAAATGCCTGAGTGACCCAGAAACTGGAGTCCCATTTCCTGAAATTATTTCGCCACTTCAGAGCCCTTGTTTCAATGAAAGCTGCTGCAAACGAGGCATAAGAGCCCCGAGCTGAGCTGGAACATATTTTCCCTGTAACGTGTGGGGATGGTTTGGAGGGAAGAGCAAAGTCAGGGCTGCCCGGAGCAAGGAGTGGGAGAGCCTGGATGGAAACGAGCACCTACGGATAAAAACCCTGCCCATTAACTGAAATATCGGAGCCAGGGCAAGACAAGGAGGTCCCACACTGCTCTCCCCATAAAATAAAAATACTCTGTCCCACCTGTTATTATTC
Source organism: Ifrita kowaldi (assembly GCA_013398055.1). NCBI lineage: Eukaryota > Metazoa > Chordata > Aves > Passeriformes > Cinclosomatidae > Ifrita > Ifrita kowaldi. The sequence continues at coordinate 35,026 of VZRS01006174.1, forward strand.
CATCCCGCCCGGGCACTTTCCTTTACTCAGCTTTCGGAGGCTCCCGCGCTTTTACGGCGCCGCTCTTTGAGGCACCCCACAATTTAAACCTGGGTTTAGCCCAGGCGAAGCCCCCTGTGCTGGGGCTGGGGCAGGCCCCAAATTCCCGGTGCTCCAAACCCAGCGAGGTTTGGGAGCTTCCCAAACCCACAGCAGGGCCGGCTCTGCCCCAGGTGAGCGGAACCCACCCTTCTGGCCCACGATCCTAAAATCCCTTAGAGCCCAAACTGTGAATTCCAAGATCACTTGGAACGGGGAGAAAATAATTGGTGAATTCCAGAAAGCAACAGGTCCCCGCTGCTGAAGGCCTCTCACCAAAAGGTTCTTTTCTGGCAGCATTTCCTCCCTGACTGCAGCACAGCTCGGTGCTGAACGAGGCGGGAAGAGCAGTTTGGGAAATCTGGCCTCGATTCTCAGTGCCAGGAATGGGAATAGAAAAAAAAAAGGAGGAGAAAAAAAAGAAGGAAAAAAAGAAAAGAAGGAAAAAAAGAAAAGAAGGCCCCAAGAAAGTCCGAAAGATAAATAAATCCAAGCAGAGGCGCAGCAGCATCACGTGGGATGCAGCAGAAAACGAGTCCAAAGCCAAACCCAAGCCAGAATCCTTCCCCAGCACACACAAACCACCCCATGGGCACAGAGCCTGTTCCAGGGAGCCCTTCCAAGCTCGGCTCCAGCACGGAGCAGCTCCCAACCCTCCGGCTGCCTCGTCCCCGGGATGCTGAGAGCAGCTCCGAGGAGGAGGCGAGGAGGATTCCCTTCCTCAGGATGGACACTAAAGGTCATCTGGACGCCACCCCAAAGCCCTGGCTGTCCCCCACCCCCGCTGGTGCTTCCTCTCTCCAACTTCCCCCTTTTCCAAAGCGAGGGGATTCCCATCCCGAATCCCCCTGTTATCCACCCTCTGGCCCAGCTCCAAGCGATTTCGGAAGAAATGGCAATAAAGACGTGAGTGAGAAGCTGGAATTGTTTTGAAGCCACATCCTTTTATTCTGCCACATCCCTCCCAGCTGTGCCACAGGTCCCACGGCACTGCCAGAGCTGCCCCGCGCAGGAACAGCTCCGGCACCTGCCCAGGTGGGCTCAGCCCCTCCCTCTGCGTGCCCCTGGCACCTGCAGCTCACCCTGACAAACCCAGAGCACCCCAGGGACCCGCTGGGAATCGCTGGAGAAGACCGGGAAATAAGGAACGCCGAGAAAGCAGAAATAAAGCAGAAATTCACGTCAGAAATGAGCCCTGGGCAGAGCAGGGCCGAGTCAGAGCGAAAGAGGAATTTCAAGAGGGAGGTTTGACACATTCCCCAAGTTTGTGTGAAGCCTTTTCCTCCTCCTGGTTCGAGCAGAGGGAAGGAATTCCCGATCCCCAGGGCTCTGCTGCAATCGCCGTCCAGCCCCGAGCTGGGATGTCGGCACATTGGGAGGGATTCAGGAAAGCACGGATAACAGCTGGAGAGGGGCTGATTTCCCGGGAAGAGATGGAAATTACTGCACGTGGAGCAGTCAGGAGGGCGGACACAACCCCTGGGGAAGTGTCCAGTGTCCCACAGCTCAGGATCACCCAGGGCTGGCACCCAAAACCAGGAATTTTTCCATAGGAAAAGTCTGGTTTCAGCTTCTCAAAGCAGCCAGGCCTAGGGGAGACTGATTCCCAACTCAAATCCCAACCCATTTATAGGACCAGGATTAAAACCCTTTTCTGAGAAGTTTTCCAGCCCATGGAGGGACCGGAGCAGGGCTCACCGCTCTCCTGCCACAGGAGCCGAATGTGAGCCCTGCCTTCAAGGAAAAGAGGATGTTAACCCTGGCCCTGCTCCCCAGAGGCGAATCTGGCTGCTCAGCCCACCTCCCACGGACCTCTCCCCCGCCGTTAAACACCGCAGCTATTCTTGGTCTCAGCTGAGAAAACCCCAGCGCAACAAAAATCCCCCAACCAAGCTGGAACTGCTGCTGGATTCCTCTCCAGAGCTGCTTTAGGGACAATTATTTGTGCAGCATTCTGCCGAGAACTGGAGAACCCCTCTGGATCATCCCCAGAGGAATAAAGCCCCAGCAGGCAGAATAAACGGGGAAGTTCAAGGCAGTCGGTGCCACTTTCACACCAACAAACCAGAACGCTGTCCTGAGAGGGACCAGGGCAGGGAAAGAGGCGGCAGCTCCACAGGGAGGGCGCTGGAATGAGGGGAGAGCGGCAGAGAAAGGGGCAGGAAGAACCAAACGCAGAGAACTGAGCGTGAACAAGGAGTTTGTGTGTCGGTCACACCTGAGCCAGACCATCCCTGCCCTCAGCAGGGCTGGGGGGCTCCTGGCAGCGGGAACAGCTCCCAGCCGGACCTCGCTGTGCCAGGAGAGGGGAGCAGCTGCAGGTTCAGAGTCAGAGCCCCCAAATCCCGGTGGGAATTAACCCCTGACTTCAGAACAAACTTTAAACCCTCCGGTTCCTGATGTCTGCACCTTCCTGCTGCTCCCTTCACGCAGCGCCAGGGCAGTCACTGACCCCCAGCTCCCCGAACGCTCCCCCCGGGCACCCACAGCCCCTCCACACCCCTGCGGACCCCCAGCACAGACCCCTCCCCATCCCAGAGCACCGAGTCCAACTAATGGGGTTCCTCAGCACCTCAGGGATCCCGCACAGGACCCCCAAAGCCTCCTCCAACCTCTGTGGTCTCACATCTGCCACCCCACATCTCTTCAGGGCTCCCCAGGCCCTGCACACTGAAGGGTCTCCCCCCACCCCCAAATTCCCTCTCGTCTTCCAAACGCCCCCCAAGCCCCT
>VZRS01006180.1:0-30746 GCA_013398055.1 Ifrita kowaldi
AAAAAGAAAAAAAAAAGAAAAACGCAAAAAACACGATCGCCTTTCACCCGAGGTGAACTGCACTGAAACTTTTTACAACAAACTGTCTCTGAATGAAAGAGGAAAGACCGAAAATACCCCACCCGAGGACATTTAACTCCTCTGGAGCTCACTTACTGCTGGCCACGCCGGCAGTAACCGTCAAATCCAACAGGACTTTGGGCAGTTGCTCTGACCTGGATGAATTTAAGCCGAGAAATTCATTGTCGTTTATGCTTGCAGATGTTAACTGAAAAAAAAAGAAAAAAAAAAAAGATATATATGCATAAACCTTTTTTTCCTGGATTTGGCAGATATGTATAATTATATTAAAATGGTTCTAGCACACTTGATGGTTGTCTTCCATTTTAATTGCAGCCGGCGAGTGACGGAGAAGGGGCGATGCCGGGCACAGGGGACCAGGAAGGTCCGGCTGCTTCTGCAGGGTTGAGACAAAAGGGGTTCTGCTGGCAGCTCCCCGAGGTGGAGGAAGCAAAATCAAGGAGCGGCGTTATTTTATTTTTGAAATTTTTAATCAAAAAAACTTTCATTACAAGCAGAGCTTGGATAAGGTGACCTTTCCCACCCCAGCTTTGCCGCATCTCTGCGTGGGGAGGGAGGGGTGTGTTTGCTCTGTGGCTTCCCAGGGGATGGAGTCCCCAGTTGTGTGTTTGGGGAAAGCCCTAAACTTTCCAGGCAGGAGAAGGGGGAACCTGGATCGGGCAGGATGCTCTGAGCAGAGGTGCTGAGGAAAGAGAGGGACAAGTGTTTGAGCTACAATCTCACAAGCTGAAGCCACAGTGCCCCAGGGTGTAGGATCAGGCCCTTCCCAAGCATCCCTGCTCTTGGTGGCTCTTTCTCTGTCCTTCTCCCTCTTTCTCCCTCTCTCCTTCCCGTGTGCAGCGCTGGGGCTGCTGGAGCCCTGAACTCGGGCTGGATTTAGAGCAGCAAAAGAAATGGACCTCTGGAAAGAGAGAGACCTGGAGAAAAGCCCCCGGCACCACCCCATTCCCTGTCACCGGCTGTCCCTCAGGGCTTGTCACCAGCACCCTGTGAGTCACCCAGGGCCACCAGCACCACGCCTTGGTCCCCAGGACTGAGGAGCAGGAGCGATGACGCAGCCACGGTGCCTCTCCAGCCATCCCTGGGCTCTGCATCCCAGCATCCCAAACTGCCCCATCCACGGGCACCAGCAAACCGCTCCTTCCTGCAGGGCCATTTTTGTCCCCCGCCGCCACGAGCGGAGAGCAGCCTTCAAAATAAACAGCTCTGAGCGCAGGCGAGTTTCTGTGCTGCCTCACGTTAGCGTGTGTCGCTCGGTGCTTTTCTCATTTATTTTTTTGTAACGGGAGGATCCGTGCAGGGGAGGTTTGGGAAGCGCCAGCCACGTCCCTGCCGCCGGCATCTCCCAGGCAGCAGCGCGGAAAGTTTCATTTCTCCGCTGATTCGCTTCGAATCAACAAAGTTTACTTCTCCTCCAAAAAAATGTATTCAAGCAAAATATTCTCAAGAAAGCCTTACTGAACTGGGGCACAGCATCCCACCTGCCTGGAAAAGCTCTTTGTTTCCTGAGCTTTTGATTATTAATTTTTTTAAAGCCTCTTTAAAACCTCTTTTTGCATTTAGCTTTCCCCATCTTATCTTTTACTTTTCTTTCCTGAGTATTTCCCTGTCTGTCAGGGATGAGCTCCTCCAGCTAGTGCTCGTTTTTATCAGAAAAAGCTAATTCATGGCAGGAGTTTCTCTGATTTTTCCCTGGCTTTTTGTACTTTCCACGTTTTCTCTCCCTGTTTGTTTCTGAGTTTAATTTAAATGGGCACATGCGTGGGCAAAGGGCAAAATCTCAAGGTGAGCTGGCAAACACAAAATATTCTGTAAAGAGTGTTTTAACTCCTTTTTAATTTTTAATGTTTTACATCTCCTGGTAGAATTCATTTCCTCTGAACTCAGGCTGCAGTAGGCAATCCTGGATCCAATAAAATCTGGGGAAAAGCTGGGGAGAACAGAGGCCAGTTTAGTGTTGGAAAGCCGGATTCAGGGGCAAAGAGCTGATTAGGAGGGTGTTTGATTTGAGGTGTCCTGCCCAGCCCCCCAAAATATACATACAAACAAATCCTCTACCTGCTCTGCAGCGTGACATTTCCCGCCAGAGGGGGAAAAAAAAATCCCTAAAACCGGAAAAGCAGAAAAACAGGAGGGAAATCTTGACTGCAACCATAACAGAACTGCCTGGAGTGCCGGTTCCAGCACCTCTGCCTGCTCCCCGCCTGCTCCCTGGTTGTCCTCGGCTCAGCCCCTCCTGCTCCTGCTCTGCTCCCTTGTCTGATTCCCTCTCCATTTGCCTGCACCTTGCCCAATGTTCCCTTCCACCCCCCACCAGCACCAGCCCACACATCCCAGTGCTCCCCAGTAACCAGAGCATCCCTGCTCCCACCCCAGCCCAGGGAGCCCTAAAACAGAGACAACTTTTGGGGTGTTGCATTTCCAGAAGGACCCCGGGGCTGGGGAGCACTGCCAGTTTCCAAGGAGACAGGGGAGATTTACTGAAAAAAAGCCGGATTTAGGGACACGCAGTGGAGCTTCACCACCTGGTGCTGGGTGGAGTGGCAAAGGAACACCCCAAACTCCCACTCACACCCCTGGCACTGCCTTTACCTGGGATTTGCGGGGGGGGGAGTAGGGCTGGGGGCTGGGAATGGGTTTGGGTTTAGGAAGGTTGGAAAGAGAGGACTGGGAAGAGGGGCTGGGCCGGGGTGAAGGGATGGGATTCCTGGGGGTCAGGGCATGGTGTGAGCGCTGGGCTGGGCGGGCACTGGGCTGTGTGTGGGGAGGTGTCAGGGATGGGAGGTGCGGGAGGGGAAGGAAGGAAATGGAAGGAAAGGAAAAGGAGGGAAGTAAGGAAGTAGGGAAGGAGAGAAGGCGGGGAGGAAAAGAAGCAGGGAAAAAAGGAGGGAGGAAGGAGGGAGGGAGAAGAGGGGAAAAAAGAGGGAGGGAAGGAAGAAGAAAGGAAAGGAAAGGAAAGGAAAGGAAAGGAAAGGAAAGGAAAGGGGAGGAGAAAGAGAGAACACAGCGAAAGACAGAAGGGAAGGAGAAATGCCATCTCCAGCTGCTGGGGCTGCCTAGTGTCTGCCTGCTGCTGCTGCACCTCTGTGCTGGGGCAGAGCAGAGGGAGGTGATGGTGGGGGTGAGAAGAGGGAGGTGAAGAGATAGATAAATATATAAATCCCACACAAACTGTTAAAATCTGCTCTGAGAGTCAATTTTGACTTTTAGGCTCATGAACCATTAATAAAAATCTCCTTATACTCAGATGGCTCTCAAATGCTGTGATAGCGGATTACAAACTCCTAATGGAGATACTGTATGATCAAATATTCTCTAAGCACCAAGGTCTAACGTCCTGGGGGTGGCCAGGCCACCTGATTATCAGCTTATCGGCAAATACCTCTTAGTGAGGGATGTGCCAAAAAGAAAGCGTCTTCCTCGTCATGCTCCCGCCCCTGTTCCTCCTTCAGACAGGTTTGGGAATGGCATCCTGTGGCCTGGGGACCATAGGATGCCCTGCGGCAACGATGTCCCCACTCTGTCACGGGGCTTGTCCCTGGTTTCTGGTTTTTCCTGTGAGAGGTGCAGAGCTGGAGGTCCCAGAGGGGTTTCAGGCTCCCAGCGCACAGAGCAAACGCCTTCCTTGGTCTCAGCACTGGTGACACTCAGCCCTTGCCAGGACCAAACCACTGAATGTGATGTATAATTACCTGGTAATTAAATTTGGAGGGCTGAGGCAGCATCATTACAGGGAGAGAGAGAGGAGAGGAGGTGCCTCTGTGAGACCAGAAACCAGAGCTCCCCACAGAGCCAATTGCTGGGAAAACTGGACTGTAGATCTGCTGCTTTCTGTTTTCAGTGAGGGCTTGGTTCTCTCCCTGCCTCTCCTCACACGCTCACAGACAGGGACCCTGGTATTTATTCATGTGTGGATGCTGGTAATGAGACCTGCAGATGCTTAGAAAATGCATCATCTAACCCAGTTTGGGAGCCCTGCGTGCTGGGAGGGTCTGGGATCAGGCTGGAGAGGGAGGAGAGGGCATGAGGGAGCAAGCAGGGCAGCTTATATCAAAAAAATAGATTTAAAAAGTCCCCTCTGGACTGTAACCTTCCCAAAAGGGGCTGTGTTTTGTGCGTGTCCCTCACCACTGACACCAGTCCACAGCCTGCTGGGGCACGATTTAACTTCCACTTGGCTGAAGTAAAGTCTTCAAGACTTGGAGCATTTTTGGCTTTCCTAAAGGAGGTTGTGAGCTCAGGATGTCGATGCCAAGCAGAAGAAATTTCCTCCAGACCTGCTTTGCTTCACTTGTGACTTTTTGGTAAGGCTTGGCACATGCCTTGAGTTTCCAAGCAGCAGCCTTGGGATGCAGGGAAGGTGCCCACGCTGGGCTGCCTTTCTCAACCCTGTCCTGCCAGAGTGCAGAGCAAAGCTGGGTCCTCCTGCATCCTCAAGTGACAAATCACTTTTTCTTTCAGGCAGATTCAAGCAGAGGTGAAGCTGATTTATGTCCCGATGTTGCTGTTAAAAGCAAAGTGCCCCTCAGTCCTTGCAAGTTGGTCCCTCTGTGCCACGGTTGTAGAAAGGAAAGTAACAAGTGCCCTCTGTCTCAGTGATTTTTGGAGACCCCCATAGGCCACTGGGGCTCCTCTGTAGGGTGTGGGGCTGCAGGTTTTATCCCTTGGGATAATCAGGCTCCTCTCCATTAAGACAATATGTGGAGCCACCCTGCTGGGAGGCCTGTCTGGGGAGTAACTGCAGGCTGATTCAGCTGAGGGTGTTTGCCCAGGGGCTGAAGAGCTGAAAACGAGGAATGCGGTGAGTTGTGAGGATGTTTGTTGGGTTGTGAGAGTGTTCATTGACTTGTGAGGGTGTTCATTGGGTCGTGAGGTGCTTGTGCAGTTGTGAGGGTGTTCATTTTGTTGTGAGGGTGTTTGCTGTATTGTGAGGAGGTTCCTGTAGTGTTGTGCAGAGGAGATACAAGCCCTGAGCCCCCCCGACAGCTTTGAGGTTGCAGACTCCGGGGTGATGGAATGCTGAGAAGGGTGATGGAGTCTGGTGGGAACCCAAACAGCATCAGCCCCGAGTCACTGGGGGATAAGGGCTGGGGTCTTGCCCCTGAAACTCTGGAATCCACCCCAAATTGCGTGGGAGGGGAGACCTCTACTGAAATGGTGTTGTCCAGTCTCAGGACCTGTCTTCTGAACTGAAATGGGAGGATTAGGCAGGGTTCAGGAAGAGCCAGGAGAGCAACTCCAGGAGGCATGAACCTGCTTGGTGACGTACTTGGGGCATTCTGCCAACATATGGGTTATCCAAGGGAAGGGTGAGATGGTGTGAGTATATTTGGTGAGGGCAGGATATCACCTGGAAGACAAAAGCATGTCCTTACCCATCTGGCAGGAGTATCCAGGTTGACAAGTTAAAATAAGATTAATCCAAACTGGCCATTTGAAAAAAATAAAAATTAGAAGCTGAAACAAATTACCTTAGGATGGGGAAGCTCTGCATTTTTAGGTGTAACAGTCAAACACCCATGTGCCTTCCTAAAAGTTGTGCAGGAGGCACTTGCCCCTGTCCATAATTACTTAAAATACAACATTTCACATCATTTGTGGTAACCATGCAGGTTACTCTGCTGTTTCAGGGCTTTGTGCAGGACTTTTTGGAGGATGGAGTACTCACCAGATGTTTCCTAGGGAAATTTGCATCTGGATCATCTCTGGCCATGGAAAATCAAACGCAGCTGGTGTAGGAGAGGGCTGAGAGCCGGGCACCAGGGATCAGGGCACCAGTGGTGCAGGTGGCCTGTGCTGCTGGGATCTGTCATGGGAGGACCTCCAGGCTATGCCTCATTCAGGACAAGTGTTGGTGTCCAACCTTTCCCATCTGCAGTGGAACAAGGACCCTCTCCTGCTCCCACCACAACGCTGGGATCCCTAAAGTAACCCAGCATGGGGAAATACCTTGCAAGAGTTTCCTGGAGCAGTGTGGGTCAGCTCTGTGCTGCACCTCTGCTCTGTCTGATTTCCTTTGGCCTCTCTCCCTCTCTCTCTCTGCCCCCCTGCCAGAGGGACTGAGGACACAGTGCCAACCTCTCCAGGTGTGCAAACTCTCTGCCTCCTTTGGCAGGTCCTGCCAGGGGCAGCCCACGCTGCTGAAGGCTGCCAAAGCTCCATCCTGGCTCGTGGTCTCCCATACCAATGGCAGAGAGGTGACTGCAAAAAGGGTCACGGCAGGGACAGCTGGGTCTCTTTCCCTGTGTTTTGGGGGCTGCCTTCAGCATTTTCCAGGGTGACGGTTCTTGGATGGATCATCCAGGTCTGCTGCAAGACTGTGACATGGAAAGGGATGATGGTGGATTGATTGAAAATGAGTAGCAGGGTGCTGGGGCTGTTTGGAATTTGTTGGGAACGACTGTGCAGATGCAGAGGTCACCCTATGGCATCACACTGGTCCCTATAAAACTGAAACCAGAATTAGAACCTTGAATGTAACCACATTAAAACAGCCCCTCTATGTCTAACTTCCCAGGGAAAGTCCCAGTCTCTGGCATTTCCTTTTTTATTTTGACAGCATTGCTGGCCAGTGAGGGCCTGTTGAGGCTCCACTCACCACCTACCATCGGGTCAGGCTGCAAGAATCAAACCCAGAAACAGCCCTGAGCAGTACCCTGGGATTCCAAAGGACATTCAGGTCCCTCTCTGCCAGGGTGGCTCTGCAGCACCCACTCCTCACACCCCTGTCATGTGGTCTGTACACGATTCAGGAGGGTCCTCGTGGCTCAGGAGCTGCCTCCGTGGTTTTTATGCTTCTGTCTGTAAAGCCATAATTGCCTCAACCTTTGCACAGACACTGCAGCAAACAGTTGTTATTACTTGGCCACAGCCTTTAATATTTGCTGCAAGAAGGTGTCTGGTCCTTTGTAAGATTTCTGGGAGGTTGAGATTTCCTAAACCCAGGAGCTGAAGATGTCCTTGGCCTTGCTGGGAAGGGGGTGAGCAGTGAGGTTGGTGGTCCTGTGCCAGACACAGCCCCTCGAGGGGGCACGGGCCAAATCACAGAATCCTGGAACGGTTTAGGGCGGAAGGGACCTTAAAGATCATCCAGTCCCAGCCCCCCTGCCATGGGCAGGGAACCAGCTGTGTCTGGCACTTGGGCACAGGGGATTCGAGGTGTTGCATGGAGATGGGCTGAGCTGCAAGGGGAGGGGGAGTGTGAGACAGAAATCAGCTGCGTGATGCCCCTGGCAGCACCGAAAGTCTCCAGATAACCACAGAATCCTGGGATGCTCCTGGGCTCATCCTGGGGATCTGTGACTGTCCCCATCAGAATTAACAGCCAGGCTCGTTGATAGGCAGTGGTAAGATATTACACAGGGCCCAATTACTCACGGACACCGGGTGTTATGTGCTCAGTTTTTATTTGCCTTCAGATCACGGAAATTCACAACTGGGCTAATTCTGGATCCAGCCATACCAGCCTGTTCTGGGAGCTTTAAAATTAAAGCAGTCACAAGGCTGCCCTGCTCTTTCCAGTGACTTACGCAAGAATCCAAACACGTGAGAACAAAAGGACAAATGGAAAACTGAGGGTTCCGGCTGGAATTCAGACTTTTTTTTCGGTTTGCACCCGGAGCAATGCGACGGAGTCAACTTTCCTGTGTCAGGAGAGAGGGGAGGGAGCGGGGTGTCCTGATTAGATCTAATTTCCTACCTGTTTACTGTAGGCATTTGCATAATGATCACCCTGCAAAGAGTGGTTAGCATATGCTAACACCGATTCTTGCACCCATTAAAACACAAACCCCAGGCAGGCAGGCTGCTGTTTACAGCGCATCTCTTCCTCCTGATTGCATCCCAGGGCATGTGGCCAGTGGTGCCCCCACTACCCGAGGTGGCTGGAAGCCTCCTGGTCCAGATGTCATCAGGACAGGATGCAGAGAGATAAACACAAACTGGTTTATTTTCACCCATAAAGGAAAATCAGAGGGCTGAAAAAGACATCTAAAGATCTTTCAGGAGTTGAGTTTGATGATCCTTGTGGGTCTCTCCCAACTCTCCCAGGATATTCCATGATTCTGTGATCCTTTTTCCGTGTTACTTCCTTGTTCAGTGTTGGAAGTAAGTGATTTCTCCAGTGCCCCGTATTTCCAGCCCAAGCTCTACCTTGGCAAGAGCAGCTGATAAATTTTGAGTCAAGGACAGTGGTTCAGTTATTTGAAGCCAGCAGGATACATCTTTCACCAGAACTTTCACCAAAACAAATCTTCATGCAGAGTGTGATGATTTACAGGTCCTCACCCTGACCTGGCGGGATGTTGAGCTTATTTGTAAATCATTTGCTTTCAGTGAGGACAGGCACAAGTGTGCCATTGTTTTGGAAGAGTTTCTTGTCAGCTGAGTGACAAAAAAAAAAAGATAAAGGAGAGGGATGCAAGGCAGACAGGACTGTGCCATTGCCAAAGGGTGGCAGAGGATTGCAAGCTTTGAGGAGCCAAGCAGGGAGGTGTCAGCAAACAAACTCAAGCTGGTTCACCTTTCAGAGGAGCTGTTCATTGCTTTGCTTTGACGAAGAGGATGCTGACGTCCTTCCCCACCTCCCCCTTTTCAGTGTCTCCCAGACGTGTTTTCACAGGTTGGCAGCAGCCTGCAGCAGCCACACAGGCTCCTCATGCTACAGAGTGGTGTCTCTTGTACATGCACATCTCTTAATGGAAGCATTGTAGCAGCCTGAGTGACTCTGATACCATAGAGACCAAATATATGTGTAGCTGGGCCAGCAGATCTCTGAGGGAACAGGAATATCCAGGGAATAGGCAATCACCTCTCCCCTGGGACAGAGCAGCCCCACCGCATTGTAGTGGCTCCCTGCTCTGGGCAGATTTGTTCTTGACAAATTCACACTGGCTGCCTCTTGTCAGTCAATATTCTGCATAAACTGGATAGTCATAGAATGAAAAAGTTAAAACAATTCAAGTTTGAAGGGACTTTTGTGGGTCTTCAGTCCTAGATCCTGCTCAAAGTAGAGCAAACTTCAAAGTTAAACCACGTTGCTTTGGTCAAATTTTGAATATCTTCAAGGATGGAGATTCCTCTCAGGTTCTCTTCTCCTTCTCTGGGAACTTAACTGCTCACACAGAGCAGAGTTTTTACCTGTCTGGTGTCTGTGATGGAGAGGGAGCCTCAGGCATTGCTGTCCCCTCCTGCACAAACCCACAACTCCAGCTGAGTGAGGGATTACTTACCCCAGCCCCCTCAAGCACAGCTCTCTCCTGCTTTGTGCCAAACACAGAAATACTCCTTAGAATCACAGAATCCTAGAATGGCTTGTGCTGGAAGGGGCCTTAAAGACCACGTGGTTCCAACCCCCAGAAATGTGGATTCCCCAGCGCTGATCCCCAGCTGGATGTGGGAGTTCAGGGTTTATGACAGAGCCAGATGTGTGCAGAGGTAGGGCCGGGTGGTCTTTGCTGTGTTCTGGTTTGTGAAGCCCCTTTGAGCAATCCCACAGTGTGTCCCCTGGCAGGGACATCCACCTCCTGCCAGCTACTGCTTTGGCTGCTGCTGCTGCTGGGCTTTGTCCTCTTGGACCCACCTCTCTTCCACACCGAACTCCCTGATCATCCTTCATGGTGTCTGCAAGTTCTCTGGGACGTCTGTAAGGGTGTTCCAGAGATTCCCATCACACTGCAGTGGCCCAGGGACAGCAGAGATGATCTTGGAGTGTTATATCTTGGAGTGGCATCATCTTCTCTGTGTCCTAGTTCACAATTCCCAGTAGTCTTGGCATTGAGGTGTTCAGAGTCTCTGGTGGAGAATTTTTGCTTTCTGCTCTCTGTCATCCACAGGCCCCTGATGCCGCCCTTCCTCGCTGGAGGCAGTGCTGTGGGATTGCTTCTGCCACTCCACACCCCGTCCCAGCCCCGGGCCAGCCCTCACAAGTGAGCCTGTCCCTGTGGGGCCTGCAAGGCAGAGTTCCCACCTCTGTAATGCAAACACCTCGTGCCTCCCCTCTGCTTGATTTTGTGTAACAAACAGTGTCTCGTTCTGCTGGGGGTCCCACAGCTCCTCAAATACCTTTATCAGCTGCTCCAGGATCCCTGGCAGGATTCCTGGAGATGCTGTTTCACTCACACCTCTTCCCTTTTCCCCATGAGCCTGTTAAGATTTCTGCTTTCTCATAGTCATCCCCGTGGTCAGCTGCCTATGCAGATGTTTCCATTCTTGTAGGAGGTTGTTTGTCCACAAATCCAGCATTTCCAGTTTGCTTTCTTCTCCTCTAGTTGCTGGATGTTTTCCTGTCTGTCATTATCACAGAATCATGGAATCACAACCCGGTTTGGGTTGGAAGGGACATTAAAGACAATTTTTAAGGTTCCAACCCCCTGCCATGGCCAGGGATACCCTCCACTATCCCAGGTTGCTCCAAGCCCTGTCCAATCTGGCCTGGAACACTTCCAAGGATGGGGCAGCCACAGCTTCTGTGGGCAACCTGTGCCAGGGCCTCCCCACCCTCCCAACCAAGAATTCCTTCCCAATATCCCATCTAACCCTGCCCTCTGGCAGTGGGAAGCCATTCCCCCTTGTCCTGTCCCTCCATCCCTTGTCCCCAGTCCCTCTCCAGCTCTCCTGGAGCCCCTTTAGGCCCTGGAAGGGGCTCTGAGCTCTCCCTGGATCCTTCTCTTCTCCAGGTGAGCACCCCCAGCTCTCCCAGCCTGGCTCCAGAACAGAGGGGCTCCAGCCCTCAGAGCATCTTTGTGGCCTCCTCCGGATTTGCTCCAGCATCTCCAAATCCTCCTCATGCTGGGGTCCCCAGAGCTGGATGCAGAAGTGCCAGAACAGCTCTGTGCTCCTGGCAGAGATGGACATCTTGGCGTTCCTGATTTACCAGCAAGGCGTGGAGACACTGTAGGTAGGATTGGGTCCCTGTGGGCTGGGTTTGGGATCAGCCAGGTATCTCAGGCACATCTCAAGTCTCCAAAGGTGAGCTGCTGCTCATACCTCAAAACCTGGCATTTTTCCTGGCAGTTGGAGCTGGTGGTTCAAATCCTACACCTGCTAAAAAGGGAAGCTGCTCTTTTCTGCCATCACTCCATGGCTAGAGGGACTGGTGTAAGAGCCCAGCCCTCATGCTGGAACCGCACGTTGTGTTCTCATTATGCAACCACTGTATTTTAATAGAAACCTCTTTTTTAGGCAGTCTCAGAAACAGTCGGATTTTTTTTTCCTCCTTCTGTCAAATGACCAACTTAATAATTCACTAGTTGTGCTGGGATTAGGCACTTTGGGCCACACTCTGGATTTCTTATCTTTAATGTAGTTCTCGACGACAACTTCTGCACTTAATCCCCTGACAAAACTCCCTTTGATTCCCGCGACAGTCGCTCACAGAGATCAAACGCGGAACTCTGCTCTGTCAGGTAGAGCCGGGCGAATATTTTGTGACAAATAATTTACCCACAGCCTTTCTCCTCATTTTCCCTGCACAAATTGTCCATTTGGCTGAGGCTCGGGGCTGCTGATGGGTTTGTTTCTGGCTGCACAAGCCCGAGTTTAATGAGTTGCTCATGAGAAAGAGCCTGAGAACGTTTGAAGAGCTTCGATTTTCGTGGGCTTTGACCTCACTCAGGATCTGCTTTGGGCTGAGCCCACCTCACCCCACAAGTGACATCAGCACTCGTGAGTCATCCCCTCGTGTTTCTGTCCAGGCTGGAAGAGCAGTGGCTCTCTGAGCCCAGACTTGCAGTGCAAATAATCTCTCACATCACCTTAAAATTTCCTGTGTCGTGGGTGTGCTGTAATATATGCGCCTGACAGGGGTTTTATCACTTTCCCTTCCAAGAATAGTCTCCAAAACCCGAGCAGAGGCGAGACAGGGATGTGCAGAGATAAAGGGACCTGATTTCCATGTGGATCATGTCTGGCAGGGATAAGGGGCACTCATTGCCCAGGACTGTCTGCACCCCACATTGCATGACCAGAGACGGAACACACACCCCCCATTTTTACCCTTTCATTGTTGCTGTGGCCACCATACCAGTTTAACCATTTAACTGAGCATTAATAGCATCTCTGTGTGTGTTATAATAATGCAATCTGGCTACTTAAGGTAGAGAAAAAATTAGGAGTTACTGTTAATTAGGAATTAGTTCTGATGTGGACTGATTCGAGCAGTATTTATGACTGTAATTTCACAGGCAGGAATGCTTTATCTTGCAATTTCCATCAACTTTAGCTCTTTTTCTTCCTTTTTAAAAATAAATTGAATGCCCAAAAGTCTCCAAATGCACCAAGGTGGGAACTTTAAGGTCTCCATTTATTTTCCAAACAGCCCTGGTAACGCCTGCAGGGAGCAGAGAGCAATGCCGTCTTACCAGGGCCCACAGAGACGCTTCATTAACCCAATTAAGCAGGTGGATGGAGAGGGTCTCTCTGATAATTTACACCTTACTAATGAAGTGTGTGACTCTTAATCTCCTCCAAACAAGATACACTCATGAAACACTGGTGCAAGGAAAGGGGAAATTAATTAGGTGAAAAAACTATGAGATTATAGCAGAGGGATTCCAACGAGGCAACTGTAACATGGCTGGTGATTCATTTGTGCCTGTCTTAAATTAATGTCTGAGCTGTCAAGTAAATAAGACCCAGCATTATTTTGGCTTAAAAGACATTCTCACCAGGCCTAGCACGGGGCACCTTATTTTACTGCATGACAGACCATTTTCCATGCCCCAGCTGCCTGAATGACCCTGAGGTGAAATAACCCCACTCCAAGCAGAGTTTGGCCTTTCCCTAAGGTGTCTGGTGGAGGGTTAGAAGGAGCTCCTTGTTTTATGCAACCATTTTCAATGTAGTGACAGCTTTGTGTCACAGAAATGGCTGCCAGGCCTACATTTGGGTCAGGGAGTTGTGGCTGCCCCATCCCTGGAAGTGTCCAAGGCTAGGTTGGATGGGGCTTGGAGCAACCTGGTCTTTAAGGTCTCTTTCAACCCAAACCATTCTGTGATTCTATGAAATCATGGTCAGCAGAGACCTTCAACCTGAGAGGTTGGATACCCAAAACAACGGGACTTCTCCTGGCCTCCAGTGGCACTGGAAGATCCTTACGTGATTCCTTGTCCTGCTCAGGGGCTGGTGAGTGGTCTCCCTAAAACTGGGGGTGAGCCTGACTCAGAAGATTGTCCATTTTGTACCCTTTAGAAGGCACTGCTCATCTTGTGGTCGTGGCATGACCTCTCTGCCTCCAGGGAGTGGGGCCTTCAGAATGTACAGAGTGAGAATGCCACCAAAATGCATTTCATCCCTTAAATTGAACTGCTGGCCACTGAAAGATTCCCAGAGTAGCAGATCTGAGCAGATTTAGCACTGGAAATTGTATTCTGTCCTAAAAGGAACTCAATGAGTCCAAGGATTTGAAAGCTTTTGGCAAACACAAATTAAATCAGTAATTAATTAAGCACTCCTCGTAAAATATGATCACTCAGTAATGCCAACTGCGGACATACACAAACTGTGAGTCCAGCTCCCCAAAATTATGAGATTGGCTTAAAAAATCACGAGATTAAAACCCCAAATTGTTGCATTTTCTTTATCCACCATCTGGCTTCTCAGCCTCTAGGGTAAACATGCCTCGTGTTTTCAACTGCAAGGGTGAGCCACTTACTTAAAACCGTGAAAACTGAGATCCTGGTGCTTCATAACGACTCCAACAGCTCAGGCTTTCAGAAAAATACTAAAAATCCTAAGACTGATTATAAAATCAGAAGAATTTGCAATACTGATCACTTGTAACTGAAATGTATTTGGCTCAGCAGCTATTTTCAAATGCAGGAATTCAGTGCAAGAGCTGCTGGAGAAGGAATAACAAAGGCTCTCCTTCCTGATCAAAACTGCGGGAGAATTTAGGTGGATGAGATACAATGACAGAGGCAGGATGTCGTGCAGTCCTTGCTGGAATTTAGCCAAGGCATGGCAGATAAACACATCAGTTCTCCTGAAAACTCTTCTGGGATTGTTAATTATTACAAATAATTGTTCCTGTCTCTCTGGGAGGTGGTTGCAGGCAATACCACAGCACCGGGCACTGGCTGGGGGTGACAGCTTCATATCGAGCCACAGATATGAATGCCACCCCCCAGAAACCCCACTCCCCCAGTTCCTGACAGACAGTTTGTGTCAGGAAAATCCTGTCTCAGGCTGATCCGACTTAGCTTGTGAGACAGGGCCATTTTGGTGGCAGGGCTGGCAGTTACTGCATTACTGTCTGGGGAAGAATTTACGCTGCAGTGGGAATGGCAAATTATCTGGAGGGAAAAGTAGCTGCAGCAGGGCCATGGCTGGCCAGAACCAGGAAAACAGATTTCAAACTAATGTAAACAGCTTGGGTTTATCACCGGGTTTGCAGGTTCAAAAATAAATATCATCGTTTTCGTGGTCCGAAAGTTGGTTATTTTCTACTGACACTTCGAAAATGTAGTTTTCCAGTGACCTTGAAAACCACTTTAAATGTATTTTGCAGTAATTTAAAAACCTGAGGTTAATAAAAGAGATTCAGAGAAAGAAAGGAAGTCTCAATTCTTTAAGCAGGCCTATTTGTCAAGGAAGGGAAGATGAACTTGCAGCCACCTGAGCACCCAAGCACATGTATTTTAGAGAAAACCACTTCTAATGTGTTCGCCACAGCAGGATCCTCTGGGCATCAAGAAGCTGTTTTCTCCAAGGAGGAACATTATAGCAGTGCTTAGGATAGGCTCTGATCTTTGCACCTAAACCTATTTAAAGTGACATTAAGGGTTTTGTGCTGCTATGAAATTACCTTGGGCCAGGGAGAGCCCTTGCTGGCTGCGCACTCCACGCTCCACTGTGGGAATTGAGGCACAAACAGGTTGAGCTACAGACAAATTCATGCAGTGAGCACCAGCCAGGGCTATTTGAGTGAAAAAGATACAGCCTCTGACTCAGAAGCTCAGTGCTGCCAGGAATGGAGGTGATAAGGGGGAGGGCTGACCTCGTTTTTATGGTTTTCCTCTAAGCACCTCTGCTAGATGGACCTTCAGGCCAAGCCATGCACGGTCACTTGTGTTCTCCTGTCCTGAGGATTCCACCCCAGCCCCAGCCCAGAGAACCAGCACCAGGAGGAACTCCCAAACACACAGAGCTGTGGGCAGGAGAAGCAGTGCAGGTGCAGAAGATACCAGTTGACATGCGAGCCATGGACCTCAGGGTGCTTCGCTCCACTTGGACCCATCTCCCTGCTTTCCAAGGGGTGTTCTGCATGTTGGATAAAGCATTTCCAAGGGTTATGCTAAATGGGTGTCTGTGGCTCAGTAACTAGTGTCAGCACCCATAAATGGAGTGTTTCTCACTTTGGTAGTACCCATGTCCTCACGATAGAACCAAGCACCTCATCGAGCTGCTTTCTTCCTCCAAAAGATGCACCAGCAGGTCATGTACAGGTTAAATATGGCACTCTCAGGAGCTGTTTTATCCTGTGTGCAAACCTGGTTATAAAGCTTATCAAGAAGAGAGGCTTGGTATCACAGTCTAGTACTCATAATTAATCCTGGAGACAGCTCGGATTTAGATTCATTGGGGCTGACTTCAAATTAAAAAGTCACTATTAGCATGTGAAACAGACACCATATGTTATGTATTAACACTGCAGAGGTTACAGAATGTTGTGTGTTTTTTGTTTCAAGTGAGATAAGTGTAGAGATGTCCTTTTCAATGTTCTTCCTCTTACATAAAGTAGTCTCCATTATGGGTGGTGGAAGATGTCTTCACAGAGATTGCTGTGCCAGGATCCATTTGTATGCAGACACTCATATAGATGGGGTCCTTGTTTGCAGAGCCATTTGGATTTGTACTTATAAAATTATACTGGGTTTATGTGTATTTTATATGCTGTTATTACAGTAAAACACAATACTGATCAGTACACACATCAATCAAACAGAAAAGCATGCACACATCGAAATATGTGATATATTTACACATCTGAATAACCCAAAATACAGAGGGAAATGCTGTCTAAGGATATATTTGGTAGCATCCTGTAAAACCTCATTGTACGGGGAGTTAATACAATGTTCTCAGTGTCTCCAGTCATCTGAAATTTCAGTTTAAAGTTTTTGCACAATCACAGCCAACATAAAATGCAGCAGGAAATCGCCATTAGTCAAATGTGGTCGTCTAATCCCACTGCAAAATGGAGCTTTTTCATTTTTATCCCGCCACGGGTTAGTTTGTGATTTCATATGTCAGATACATCAATTCTGCCAAGGAGAGGAGATGGGGAAGAACAAATTAAAAATATAGCCTCCTTTGCTTCGGGGGAAGTAGGGAGAGCAGGTCTTTGTAGGGAACAGTAATAATGATCTCATTTGAGAGACTTTCTGGGTTTGATTCTTTGCTGCCCTTCCTCATAGTTAATTACACCCAGGCGAATCGAGGGCCTAAGCAGCAAATCCAGATGAACACGTATTCCCTCTTTTCTGCAGGAATTGCACAGGGAGAGTGCACGTAGGGACTACGTCCTTGGACATGCCCATGCCAGGGATGAGAGCCCTGACTGCTCACTGATGGGAAAACCTGCATTTTTATCTCTCCCTCTTTCTTTCCCTCGTCTCATTTTGCTCCTCACTCTCTCCCACTTTCTAATTCTCTCCCTTCATTCGTGCGACCACTGGGATAAATACAGCAACAGCCCCTCTCTTCCCAGAGCCTCATGCTCGGGAGGATATTTGTGTGTGCCACACTCTGCTTGACGATTTGTCTTAAGATAATTATTTCTAATGGCTGTTGTTGTTTTTCCTGCAGAAACTGTAATGTAGCCCCTTTTGTATCATTGGCTGGAGCCTGTTGTTTCTGTAAGGAAAAACAATAGGCCCTCAGATTAGGACTGCATATTATGGCTCTACTAGCACAGCAGGCTTTTGGTATTGGTACCAATCCTATCAATTCCTGGCATCCTTCCCCCTTTACTCCTGGTAATTAATCTTTTCATGAATGCTGTCACATTTAGAGCCATTTCATTAAGTTTCTGGTTCCTACATTTTTATGTAACTCCCCGCATCCCTCATCTGCTCCATCAGCTGGGCAGAGGCAGGGCCGGCTGGTGGGGTGGCTCATCCCTCTTCCCTCTGCGTGGATCAGGCAGTCCCATCAGTGAAGTCAATGATGACAGACAGGCAGACTCGTGCTTCAGACAGCCTGAAAGGGGCAAAATTGAGCCGTCAAAAATTAGGAAAAGCCCCTAAGAATGAAGCCCACGGAATGTGATGCCTGTTTCCCAGACCTATGTGCGTAGCAAGGGCTGGATAGGGCAGGACTTATACGCCTTGTGCAAATATAAACATTTTTCATGTGCAACATTGCAGATTTCTCAAAGCAGGGACAGGATTTTGGGGCAATCACTTCCTCCTGTTGTGCGCCGATGCTCTTCCTTCCTCCTCCTCAATAAACATCTCCCACAAAATGCACCAACTTCAAACCATTTCCATAAAGTAAGAGGTTTTCTGCGTAAGGGAAGGAAAAAAAGAGGTTTAAAGCCCTTTTTGCTGCTGTGCCTGCAGACTGTCATTCCTGGCTGTGGAAGGGAGGTGGGTCGGGTGGTCACAGACAGCCTGTGGCTGCAGTGCGCATCTTCTTAGGGCACGGCAGCAGGGTGAGAGACAAAAGCTTGTATTCCCAGCCCTGCCTCAAGTGACCTTGTGCAACCTCTTAATTACTGCAATTACTTGCCTCCTGAGATGACATTATTAGGCCATGCTCGGTAATAAGGGCTGTGAAGTTCACAGAATTATTCATGCCGGTTGCTGGAAGAGCAGGGAGTAAAACACCCGGACATCTTGAGGCTCCCAAACCAGCCCAGAGTCAAAAGGGGTTGGCCCCCGGCTCTTCTCTGAAATTTGGAGTTGGCGGTGTCCACCAATTTTAGGTTTGGAGCTGGGATTTTTGCAGTGTGGCATCTGCACTGAGGGTGACCAAAGGGCAATGCTGCGATGTGGCTGCACATAAACCTGTTTTACCAGGGACAGAAAACAGCAACTGTCCCCCTCCAGTGCTGCCCATCTGCCAAATTCCATGTTTCTCTCCCAAATCAAACTCCTAAATGGTAAAATACCAATTGCAAAACATGGAAGGGTTAAACCCAAATGCTGCTGAAGCCAATTTTTAGCATTAGCAACACTAATTCAAAACCCCAAAAGGCTGGGGCATTTTGCTTTCCTTGGGAAAAAAAAGAAGAAAAAAACACATCTAAAAACCCTAAAACAAACAACTAAAAGCAGACAGAACTGCAGAATTCACCCTAAGGCAGGGAATAAACATCGAGGATCTCAAGTGAAGTGTTTAGTTATTGAGAAGCAACAGCAGCTGAAAACAGGAGACTAAATAGAAAAAAATTAAACAGCCTTAAGTGCAATCACTGGTACCTCCAGTGACAGCTGTAGCTGCTTCTGCTTTTGGCTGAGGCTGCTGGGATGGAGCAACAGCCCTCCCACCTTGAGGTTTGTTTGCACCAGGTGTGACAACGTGGCTGTCACCGAACACCTGCCGCCGCTGTCGTGGTCAGTTTTGACCTGGAGGCCCCACGTTTGGCTGGAATGACCCACAAGGATGCCAACCCTCCTCAGTACCAGCTGCACTCCAAGCCCTGATTCCTCACTCCCAGGCTCCTCTACCTGGCTGCTCCCATGCCAGGGGACACAGGGAACCCCAGGGCAGGTGCCCTGCTTGTGTTCCCCCACCCACCACTGAATTAGCAACCGGTGCTGAACAGCCTGTTTGGGGAAAGGGCGGAGGGCAGGGACTGGTCCCAAGGGCTGCGTGGAGGAGGATGATGCAACTGGCTTATCCCCATGGGCAGGAACATCAATCTGCCCTGTGCACCAGGCTTGGATATGGAGGGGCCATGGAGAACCTCATCTCCGTGATTTTTGGGTGGAAGGAGGTGCCGTGCCAAGCCAGGCAAACAGGAGGGGGAGAGCACAAGAGACTCGCTGGGGGCTGCAGGGAGTGAGTTCCAGTACCCTTTATCCCTTGTGAATAATTCAGCTGCTCTCTCTGTGCGTCTTCCTCTCCACTGGAGTCAGAGGGAGCAGCCCTGCCCTCCCTCCAACATCTGCCTGGCAATTGCATTACGCTACATCCTTGGGGTTTTTTCTGTTTGGGCTTTTTTTTTCCTTATTTTTTTTGTCCACCGACACCTCTGCAATAGAGGAGGTAAAATCTTTTTCATTATCCTCTCCCCAGAATGTGGGAATCTTCAAAGAGGAGGTAGGAGGGAGGTTAGCTCCTCCAGCCTCATTTCCCTACCACTGCCATTCCTTGGCTGTTCATCACAAAATGAGCCCACACGTCCATTGCATCGTGGCACTGAGCCCGTAGTATGTTTTGCCTTTTCTTTTTTTTTTTTTTCACCCCCTAAAATTATTTCACGTTGCAAACCTGGCCATTATTTCATGCTGTTTAAACTATATTTGTAGTCTTTGATCATACATAAGTAGACTGAAGTAAACTGCTGATAGTGAAGATATTGTTCTCTGTGTTTCTCCTCTGGCTTTGTTCATTTCATTATGCCCATAAGCTCGCACAAAATGTTCATTGTGGTGGTGCACCTTTGTTATTAATTCTTGTGGTGCCCCACATATTTTTATGAAACGTGGTTCACTCACAAATGGAATGATTAGGGAGTCCATGCCAGTGTGCATGGGTGTATTTCACACACAACACGATTATTTGCACCCCATACACATATTTATCCCTATAAACAGGGGGACCAAACCATCATGTCCTATTTATGTTCTGGAAACACTTTATAATCCAGCTGCCAGGGATCATTGTCAAACTAAAATCTTGTTGACTTATGGACGTATATTGTTGCCTTGAGACGTGGTACAACAGCACAGAGACACAACACTAGCCAGAAATATCCCACCCAGGATTTCAAGGCAGGTACAACAGTCCAGGACATCCCACTTGACACCTTGTCCTTGGAACCATTGTTTACCAGGAGTCAGAGGAGTTAAATGGGTAACTACACCATGCAACAAGGAGGTGGGAGTTGACTTGTGGTGTTGAACCCCAGCCTGGCTCCCGCTTCCTTCATTTTCAAGCACCATGGATGAGGACATGGCCATGCTGGAGGGTCAGGCTTCTTTTCAAAGAGGACAGGTACCTAATCCCACTGACTGGCCTCGTTTAGTGGGAGACAGATGTCTCGTTCCCAGGTTGCTCTGCAAATCACAGCGAGTCACTCCATCAAGTAATTAAAAAGCTGCCCATGTGCAGGACGTGGATAAGCTTCTCTCCAGCCCTGACTCTGCTCCATGCCCGTGTGTCTGTCATGTGCAGAGCATAAAGGTGTGATCTCTGTATGATTTATCCAATACGTCTTCAGCCTACTTTGATTTTCCCTTATAATCTATTATTCTAGTTACTAGGAAAGAGAGAGGTAAAAAAAATCTCCATTTTTTTCTCCTGAACAACAGCAATCCTGCCCCTCCAGCTCAAGTCCAGTTGTGCAGGGAAGGTGAAACAGGAGGGCAAGTGTGAAGTGTGATGAGAAGAAGCTGCTGAACTACATCCATAGAGTCACAGAACCATAGAATATCCTGAGTTAGAAGGGACCCACAAGGACCAACCAGTCCAACTCCTGGCCCCATACAGGGCAACTCCCTGAGCAGGGCGACTGGAGGAGGCCTCAGAGTCATGTCTGAGCAGGGGATGAGGTGGTCCCTTCCAACCTATGAAGGAAAGATTTGGGATTTGGCACTGGAAATGTTGTCCAGAGAGGCTGTGGCTGTCCCATCCCTGGAAATGTTCAAGGACATGTTGGACAGGGCTTGGAGCACCTGCTCTAGTGGAAGGTGTCCCTGTTCATGGTGAGGGGGTTGGAACAAGGTGGTTTTTAAGGTATCATCCAACTCAAACCACTCTGTGATGATTCTATGATGATGATTTCCCTTCATGTGCTTCTCAGGTGAGGCGGGCATATGCTGCTGCAGATGTTCCCAATAGCTGGTCCTCTGCCACTTGCAGAGGGGTTTTCTATCCCTAAATGGCTTCATTCTGATATGTAGGGCAACCAATGCTCTGCGATGGGTTCCAGTAACTCAGCTTGCACCCTGTGATTTGTGTTTTAAAGCCCCAGACTCTTCCTTGGAAGGCATCTTCTCTTTCTAGCCTTGGTAAATACAGTGTCCAATTGCAAAATGCTGATATTGTGCAGCATGGAAAAGGCTTTTTTCCCCCTGAGTTTTATTATATACAATTGATTATACACCATTTTTCTCTCCTTCTGAAACCTGCACAATTGGACTCATGTTGCCAGAAGAACCTGCTGTTACCCAGCCCCAGGGAGAAGAAACAGAGAACAGGAAGAAAGCCATGTTTTAAAGCTCTTAAAAGTTTTAAAAAACCATTTCTCTACAAAACATCTTGCAGCTCTGTGTACCAGGGGCCTTGTGATTGTCACACAGTACTGGGCCCACCACAGTAGTCTGAGAGCACTTCTGTGTGAGCATTTCCAGTCAGAGATGAGCTCGCTGCCATCCCTCTCCCAGGCCTGTTTAATTCCATAGCCAGGGTACCAGTGTTTTTTTTGCACCTCTCAACCTCCCAAGTCAAGGGCCACAATGTCCCAGAAATAAGTGGGGACCAAATGAAACTCAGGAACAGAATGAGTTTGCTGAATGCAGGGTTTGACTCCTGATCTGGAGGCTGTGGAAGAACAGAGCCTGGATAAGAGCACAGACGTGGCAGAAGAGAGAATATCAAGCCACAGACATGGCCCAGAGGTGTCTTTTTGAAGCCTGAGTTGTGCTTCATCAGCAGACTGGTCTGGTTGCCCAGTGCCACGTGGAGCTGTTGGTCTGGGCTCAGACCAACAGGGAGCAGAGCAGCCAAGCAGCGATGACCACGCTGGGATTCACTGGTCCAGCACTGCTGATGTGGATCCATCCCCCAGGGCCTGGGCAGCACAAGCTCTGGGCTCTCTGCATCTCACTCCACTCGTAGATGGATCATGAAGGAGCAGGAACACAGTGGGAGTTCTGGCATTAACCTCTGGGATGAGCAGGGAAGGGGCACAGGGGATATTTCCTGGGTTGCCAGAACCTCAGCAGAGGTCTAAGGCCTTTTCCCTGGACGTGGTGGCCACCTGGATGCCATTGTGAGCCCTCCCCACTGCCACCAGCAGTAGCTGAGCCCACCAGTGCCCCTGGCTCTGCACAGGTGACACACAACACGGAGCATTTACACACAGAAGGGACCACCTGGAGCTCCACTCCCAGCTGGGCTGAGCTACAGCCACCTCACCATCTGGCTCCTCTCTGCGTCCTGCTGACACGGAACTGTCAGGTGAATCATCCTCACCCAGCACCAGGTGAGCTGAGTTTAACTCAGAGCATCACAGGTGGTGGGAATGGCTTGAGCCTCCAGATGCTTCTGGGAGCAAACAGGAGGATGCTAAAAATATTTCATAGAATTCTAAACTCAGATTGGGTTGGGTTGGAAGGGACCTTCGAGATCATCCAGTCCACCCCCTGCAATAAACACGGACATCTTCAACTAAAAAACCCCTCACTGATATGATTAACATAAAAATCAGAGCACGTAGAACAAGAATTGTCCTTTTTAGTATGGGGGTTCAAAGGCTGGATCACCGTTTGGGTGGTTATCATGGGTTATTCCTTTACATGAGTGAAAAAGGAACCTAACACAGAGACAGCTTGTAAAGACCCAAACTAGCCTTCCTAACTGTGAGCATTTCCACAGCCTCCAAATTATCCTCTTATCACAATGATATATAAATATAAATGCACACACCCAGTCCTTCCTAGCTGGGAAAATTCCCATGGCTGGGAGTCCCCAGACCATCCTGTGGTTGGGATTTAATACACACATACACACAACAAATAAATAAGTAAATAAATAAATAATGAATTTGCTTAGGGGAAAAAAAAAAAAACCAACAAGATTTTCTCCATTCTTTTTTTTTTTTTCCTCTATCATAGCTGATACATCATTATGATTCCCTGAACTATTGCAGTATAGGTCAGCATTGCAACTGCTTTTGGACTCCACGGTTTTGCTACCCACGAGTGTAAAAACGCTTTGGGTGGCTGAGCTGTTATTTTAGTGACTGAGAAACGCTGAGGGATTGGGAGGAAGCAGTAAATACACGCTGCTGGTGTAGAGAGTGGCCTTCCGAAAAGGATTTCAGGGTCGAATGCAGTCTGTGTTTACCCTGTGTAAATCAGGTGGAACTCCACTAAAGCTAATAGAGGTAGTCTGGTGTCAAGCCCACGCGGATAAAAGGATCAGGCCCTCTAAGCTTTAAAGTTATGAGTCTTTTCAAACTGCAGATCTACTGTCAACATTTCAGTGATTACTTCTCTTTTTTTTTTTTTTCCCCAACACACAAACATAAAATAGTAACAAGATTATCAGATTAAAGAGCCAAAGAACAGCCAGTTTATTATACTCCTGCATCTAAAAACACTCAAATCTTACAGGTTTCCTTCCCACTCTGCATCTTGAGGGGGGGGATCAGTATGTTTGTTTTTATTTGGTTTTTTAATGGCAGCCTAGTATGGCTATGTAGGAAAATAAAACAACCACAGTATTATGAATTGCACGGTGCACTCAGCAAGAAAGAAACACTCCCAGACCCCCAGAACAACCCTTCTGAACATTTCAACTTTAAAAAAAATGAGTCTGTGCTTTCTTTCTGGAGAAGAAATGAGAGGACAAACAGAATGAAAAGGACAGAGCTGTTGAAATCTAAAAATGTGCAAACGCTGCATTCCTTCTGGGAGAGGGGAAAAAACTCCACAACCCAGCACCTCCACAGCAGTATAAATTATTTAAATCAGCAATGGTTTGCGTTAGGGGTCTCGAACAGATTGCATAACTGTTGCACAACTAATGTGTACAAGTGTGTCACTAATTTAATTTTAATTTTACTGTATGAGTTTGTATAAGATCCCCCAGCTGTCATGTGCTCATCATCTGTCACAGAACTATCACTAAGCCATGCTGGGCTAAGACAGGATTATAAACGATGAACTGCCATGTGCTCTAAATCTTCTTATTTGCCTAGCCTGGAAGGTATGCCCTGCAAAATTTGATTGGCAGCGCGCTCTATTCTGTCAATTGACTTTGAAGGCCCCTTTCTATTGGCGCTGGGAGCGGGTCTCAGTGGCCGTATTGACTGTCACCTGCTGACTCCAGCACGTGCCTGACCCCGGCCCCGCGCCGAGGCTCCTTCCCGGCATCCCGGGGCCGGCGCGCTCCGGTGGCACGTGCGGCACACCAGGGCATATGGCTGGGTGCAGAATGGAGCAACTGAAGCCAAGCAGCCCCGCGCTGTTATTACGGCAGATGGGGGAAGCGTGGCATTCAATATTAAGACAGATGCCACCTCCTTATTCCACCTGTCTGGAACTTGGACATGGGACAGAATGAACTGTCTGCCTAATAATTAAGGAAACAAAGAGTGCATTTATGCAGCTCAGCAGAGCTCCGGCTCTGCGGCGCATGCACGGGAATAATTGTCGGCGATAACAATAAGGAAACGTAGAGAGGGGCTCATCAGATGTTCGGATACGTACGCACAATTACAGTAGGAAACTGTACTGTTCCCAGCTGCTTTTGTAGCCTTTTATTTAGGCTGGTTGTGTATTAAGTGAAACAAGTTGGCTGGCATTATTACTATTATAAATAACGCTTTAAAATTACAGTGAAGTTCCCGAAATAACAAAGCTCCTACCGTTCCCCCTAACAGTCCCCGCTGCTGTTGTGCTGTGCCCTTTCTTGCAAATTTGCTCTTTGCTTCTCAGTAGTCAACTGTTTTTGTAGCAGCCAGAGAGAAGAAAAACATTCCTTCCAGGACCACTATTATTTTCGCGTATTTTTACACAACAATTTGCCTCTTTCTTTGGCGTTGTTAAAAAAAAAAAGAAAAGATAACTGTGTAAAAAAGAAGGCCTGGCTTCTCAGCATTTGTGCCGCATTACATTTCTGTTATTTAATCCCACTTAATTTGGAACCAATTATGGTTGGACCCGCCGTGCTTTGTGATAGGAATGGTTGTGCTGGGGAGGGCTCGATCGTGCCTGGGTTGGAGCCTGGGCTTGGGGTGGCAGCAGGGCCAGGCTGGTGTCACCAGTCACGCTGTGCCATGGCCCTGGTGCAGCCCAAGTGTCCCCAGGACTCCGCAGAGTTTGGGGTCTGGGATTACGGTGTGGGCTCAGTAGCACCTCTGTGTTGGCCAGGCTTGGGTCTGAGGCCTCCCAACTGGCTGGCCCGAGGTATGGACCCCATTTTCAGGGTGAATTCCCTTCTCCTAAGGGAAAGCCTGGAAAAATCCAGTGCTGCTGCTGGCAGCACCAGTCTCCCCATTGCGTATCTGCAGAACCCCCCGAGTTCAGTGGAATTAGGTGCTTACACACAAAACTGAGCAGGTGTGGGTGTGTTGGCTGGGCAGAGACATTTCTCTGTAGAAGCAATATGCAATTAATGCCTACGATTGAGGACCTAGCGTAATCCAGGAGGTATTTTTAGTATCTACTTACCTAGCTCCGACCCTCTTTTAAATGCCTTGTACTGATGTGATCACGCCCATCCTTAAATCTTTCTAATTAATTTTGTTCTCTTTGGACTGAATGAATTCAAAGGCAGCTTAAAAAAAATTGTCTGTGTGTCTGTCCTGGGATTTATCTGTAGATGGCAATTGGAATAGAGATGAATAAGTTGCAGAGAATGAAAATGCAGGAGCAAGTGTTAAGGGCATGTTTACTGTGTATACACCATATACAAGATTAAGGACACGCAGAGTGCCTATTGTCTCAGCAAGCCATGAAAGTGGGCTTTTATGTTTATATAGATACATTTGTATATGCACTGGCAGATATATATATACAATCTCTAGAAATAAAAATGAATAATTGAATTTTTTAAGGTAGAAAGATCACATGCACACCACAAGCAAAGCTCAGTCCTCTCATTTCTATGCATATATAAATATATACACTCATTTAGACACACATATTTAAATATTTACAGTATACCATGGCTAATTAAACATCCCAGATGCACGTGTGTATTTAAATATATACACAGACAGGCATGCTGAACCTGCTGTAGTTCTGTAATAATTCTGTAATTCTCTAATCATAGGCTGTTCTATATTTCTCTTTTGTAATTTATAACAGAAGTATTTAAACCAGACAGCTCTTCCTCAGGAAAAAAACAACTACCACATGTATCAGACTGTCCAAAGTACAGAAATCACATGCAACAAATCGCAAAAAAAGTAATCAAAGCCCAAACTTGTTTTTTTTTGGTGGTAGTAGAAAAGGCAGCATTAAAAAAGACACAGATACATATTACAAGATGAGGATCAATTTGAAAAGATCCCACAATATCTGTTACCAAGAGCTTTGTTAATCTTTAAAAACCTAGAATGATTATTTATACGGGAGCTGTGAATTAACCAGGCTCTAATAAATAGCTCACAGGCACGTGTGTCAAGATTGTGCTTTTTGTTTTTATATGTGTCTGCATTTGAGGAAAAAAAAAAAAAAAATAAGAAAAAAGGAAGCTATTATTTGTTGATTTTTTCTGTAACAATTATTTCAAATTAAAAGCCCATCTGACGAAAGGCATATGGATGGAGAGGGGGTTCAGTCCTAATTGAACAAACCAGGACTCGTGAGGTTAATTACAGATATTAACGCTGTTGTTCTTCAGCTTCTTGCCCTCACGAANATAAATAGCTCACAGGGACGTGTGTCAAGATTGTGCTTTTTGTTTTTACATGTGTCTGCATTTGAGAAAAAAAAAAAAAAAATAAGAAAAAAGGAAGCTATTATTTGTTGATTTTTTCTGTAACAATTATTTCAAATTAAAAGCCCATCTGACGAAAGGCATATGGATGGAGAGGGGGTTCAGTCCTAATTGAACAAACCAGGACTCGTGAGGTTAATTACAGATATTAACGCTGTTGTTCTTCAGCTTCTTGCCCTCACGAAGGCTCCAGCTTCCAAATGACCTGGCTCCAACAATAAGACTCTCTTTAGCCCATTAACTAATTGATAAAAATGTGAGTGTTTAGAATGAGTCTAATTAAATCACCGAGCCTTACAATTACGAGTCCATTTGGTAGCTGTCGGGAGATGGGTAACCTCAGCTGGCATTGTAGGCGAATAAAAGATAAAAATAAAAGGGAGCTTAACCAAAGATCATTTTGAAAGCTGTTCATTTGAAGACAAAGTACACATTTGCCTGAAATGTATACATACACCACTTCAGACTAGCACAGTGTCTTGAAAAGAAAATGGAGCGTTTAGCAATCATGATTTTTTTTTTTTCTAGTGCATGCATGAAATTCTCAACAGGCTGTGTGATGGAATGAGCTGCTTTTATAACCATTTCTGAGTTACAGGGAATACCCAGATGCTTTGAGAGTGCCCAAACAGTTGATACCAGGTACCTCTATGTTATTCACGATTTCTTCTCTCACTTTTTCATAGTTGCAAACTCTCTGCAGGCTGACATCCCTCCGTTCCCGTTCTGGTCGTGGCTGCTGCTGCAGGAACAGTCACCAGCTTTGAGGTGTCCCGTTGGTGACAGTGAGGCAGATTTGCTCACACACAACACAGGTGCCCTTGGTGAGGGAGCTGGAAAATACCTGGTGTGTGAAGGTTCCTGTTGAAGCTGTGCCTAATGTCCTAAGCATCACAGGCAATTTTCATCTCGCTGTGTCAGGCAGAGATTTAGATCTAAAAAAAGGATGGAGAGGTGGGTGACAAGGTTTGCTGAAGGAATGGCTTCCACAGAAGGAATCCTAAACTGACAAAGCCTTCACAGGTCAAAAAAGAAAACATGGAAGTTGGATATAACAAGAACCTATAATATCAAAAGAGGGATGGAGAAGGTGACCAGGAATGAGGATGCACAGACTCATGGCAATATCAACCAGAATGATCATTCGATAGATTCCAAAACAAATGAATGAGGTCACGTTTTTTGCTGTTAAGCTGCTGGACTCATTGCCAAAGGAAGTTTTGGGTGCCAAAAGTTTAAATCATGAAGCTCCTAAACCAATCAATGGAATAAAAATCCATCCCAGACTAATAAACGCAAAGACACTGTCTCTGTCTTGGGAAGTCTTTGAGCTGCAGATGTCTGGAAAATGGAACAAAATACAGGGGAATTTTCACTGTCTGCCCTGCCCTTATGGTCCGTAGCCATTACCAGTAACGAGATACTGGGATAAATTGGGATTTTTTTAGTTCACTCCAGGACTGCAGTTTGTAGGGTCTTAAGGTGTTCCAAAGTGAGTGGGCTGTAACAAAGCACATCCAGGATGATGTCACAGGCGCTCAAAGGGGCTGCACAGCCTGTGCACAGCAGAGAGGGAAAGACAAAGCTCATCTTGTCCGTGAACGACGGGGATTGTTCTTTGGACAATCTGAAATATGGCCAGGGAGTGAACTGCACTTACGGCATGTTTTGGCTCCCTGCGTCTCCCCAAGGCAGGTGGCTGGAATCCACCAAGGTTTGTCTCTGCCCAGTGGTGAAATGGCCAGCACGATGATTTGGAGGTGGTCATGTGTGAACTGGGAGTTCCTTCCCTCAGGGGATGCCTTCCCATTATTTCCCAGGATGGGATGGAAATCTTAAAAAGCCAAATCACAGCAAGACAAGAAAATCCCGAACAAGTTTCTGTGTCAGTGCAAAGAAATCCCCCTGCTTGCTGCTTGGCATCTTCACTGACCGTCAAAACATAATTTTGAGGACATTCAGGGAACTTGGAGGATGAAATAGTGGAGGTGCATGGTTTGACCCCACAGACTGCTTCACATCAGCATTAACACCAAATTCACTAAGTTACAGCTCTCGGGTGTCCTCAACCACAAGTGCTTTCTGCACAAGTAGGGACAATATCTCTGTTATGTTAAATAAACAGAGAAGAAGCCAACTCCTCATCTTCCATCCTCACAGCCTCTCAAATCTTCCTTCCTTTGATGAGGAAGTCTAGCTCAAAGATTGTAGAGTCACAGAATGGCTTGGGTTGGAAGGGACCTTAAGGAACATCCAGTTCCAACACCCTGCAGGGACACCTTCCACTGTCCCAGGTTGCTCCAAGCCCCATCCAACCTGGCCTTGGACACTGTCAGGGACGTGGCAGCCACAGCTTCTCTGAGCAACCAAGATAAGCATTGATTCTTCTCTTTGTTTTGCCGCTCCCGCTTCCTCCTGTCTCCACATGATGTTGTTGTGGATGCCTCTCCCCATTTTACTTGTGGGAAAACTCCCCTTGATTTCCCAGGCTTTGGGTTCAGGCCCCACAAAGCACTGGGCTGTTAACAGAGATCCTTATCCAAGCAGGGCACCAGCCGTGTGGCCACAGATCAGGGCTCAGATGGCATTTCAGGTGTTGTGAGGAGGCAAGGCAGAAAAGCAGACTTGGATCTAGTCAGAGCTTAGTTCATTTCCGGCTTTATCGATATTTAACCAGTCTTGGACAGGGCCCAGGAGTGAGCTGGCAGCCAGTTCAGAGCATGGAGCACAGGTGTGATATGCTCCTGCCAGTTTGCCTTGCTCCCAAGATGGGCAGCTGTGCTCTGCTGTGCTGGATGATGCTTCCAAGCAGCCTTCCAGGGTAGCCCAAGGTAGGGCCTGCATCCTTAGATTAGCCTTGGAATGGCAGGGACAAAGATAACCACGGGAAGGTCCCGGAGAAATGAGATCTCCTGGGTGGACTAGAATGAAAGAGCAATTCCAGACATTGCTGCTGCTGGGGTATCCAGGAGAGGGGCTGCACCCGCTCACAAATGAGTGGAGAGAAAAGGGTGGGAGTCTTTTAACAGAGGGAGCAGGCGCTGTGTTCCAATCCTTCAAGACTCTCTCCCTCTGCCAAGCACCAGGGCTTCTGCCTGCTCTGGATTGACCCTCAGCCAAATGGCAGTGATCCACAGCTCTGCCTCAGCCAGGCTTTGGGAGAGGGGGGAAAGGCACAGCCAGGCAGGGGGAACTGAGGCACAGAGCTGGGGCAGCGGGTGGGGCCACGGCACAGAGAGCTCCACTGCCCCTTTGCAGGGAATTCACACATCTTTGGAGGAATAGAAATGGCAAGAGGGAGTCTGGTGGCATGGGAGAAGCTGGGAAAGGAGGAGGTTCTGGTCTAGCTTCTGACAGAATGGAGGGGTTGAGTTGAGGCCTCTTGAGCTGCACTCCAGATGTCTGTGTGTACATTGACACCAAGATAAAAATCTCCATGAAACTCCATTAATTAGTCAAGAGATTTTGGTAGTTAAAAAACCTAAGGGTTGGGGCTGGGTGAAATTTTCTGTGTTTTTCGTATTTTTCACCTGCCCAAACTTTCCTGAAATTATTTCACAGCAGACATATAGCTTTTGATAAAAAGGAAAAATGGCATTTTTAGGAACGAGATTTTGTGCCTTGTTGTGAGGGCCAGCAGAGGGAGGAGAGGGTCTGCCAGCCCATGGAACACAGCCTGATATTTCCCAATTATTCACATTTTCTTCCAGTGGTGAAGGCTATTTTCAAGTGGGAAGACAACTCTTATAAAATCCAACATGTTGCAAATGGGCTTTTGAGAAAAGCCTTGCAAGAGAGTGGAAATAAAATAAAATAATATAAAA
>VZRS01006181.1:0-78037 GCA_013398055.1 Ifrita kowaldi
CCCCCATCACCACCCCCCCATCACCACCTCCCCATCACCACCCGGCTTCCCCAGGCAGCCCCCGCGCCGCCGCCGCCGCCGGTGCCGGTCCCGCGGTGGGTACCGGGGCTTCTGCTGCCCAGCCGCGAGATGGGGATTGGAACCCCGCATCGGGTATCGGAGCCCGAACACCAGCCCCGCAGCGAGTGTGGGGGTCCCACATCGGCTGTCGGAGCCCGGCACGACGTGCCAGAGCCCCACATCAGCCCCTTACTGGGCATCGGAGCTCTGTGTTGGGCATCAGAGCCCTGGAGGTCGCAGCCCCCCATCAGGTCTATATCCACCGTTGGATACTGGAGCTCCATCCTGGGGATTGCAGCCCCACACCATCCCCAGATCCGTCACTGGCTATCGGAGCCGTTCTGGCTGTTGCAGCCCTTTATCTGCCCTGTTATCCTTCACTGGGTATCGGAGCTCCATGTCGGGCATCGAGGTCTCACACTGGGTGTCAGAGCATGGCACTGGGTGCCAGAGCCCCACATCCATCCCATAATGGGCATCGGGGCCCTGCGTTGGCCATTGGAGCCTGTACTGGGGATCCTGGCTCCATATCAGCCCTGTATCCATCCCCGGGTGCCGGAGCCCCTTGTCGGGTGACACAGACCAGGCATCACTGCCCCTGGCCAGGTACCACTGGCCCCACACCGGGCATTGCCACCCATTTCAGGCATCGTGTTGTCTCTCCCCCCATCCCCGTGCCCAGCCTGGATTTCTGCCGGACCCGGTGGGGTTGACACCAATGGAACAAAAAGGTCTCCCAGCTCCTTGATCCCATTTCCTAACCCGGGGAGAGGATATTGCCTCCACCCTCCCTGGGAGCAGGATGGGGCCATGTTTAAAAAAAACCTTTTTTTTGTTTGTTTTCATTTCAAAAAAAAATTTTAAATGCTGGGGGATATTTCTGACTAGGAGCTGAGTGGGGAGGAGGGGACCAGCCATGTTTGTTCATCTCAGGGGGCCGAAATTCCCACAGCCAGCTCCAGCACTGGGGTTTAGCCCTCGTCATTTTTGGGAGGCAAAAGCTCTCTTCCTCCTCCTCCTCCTTCTCCTCCTCCTCCTCCTCTTCCTCTCTTCATGCTGCAGACTCGTCCAGACAATGCTGTCATTGCCAAAGCAGGGGAGGGGGGATAAAAAAAAAAAATAAAAGCCTTGCTGGGAAGGAGATTAACCCCTTCGAGGGGCGGTGGTGGCTCTGCAGCCAGACTCTGGCTCAGGGCCGGGAGAGAAGCTCCAGGGAGAAAATCCCAGCTCTCCCCAGGGCAGTGGGATCCAGGGCTGGTGGGAAACGGGTGCTGGGGTGATCAGCTCCCTCCCCCAAATGCCTTCACCCCACCCACCCTCTCCAGGCAGCCTCCTGGAGTCTACAGGAGTCAGGCTGAGTCCTACACTCCCAGGGGGGAGGTGGGGGCAGCCCCTGCCTCAGTTTCCCCATTCCCCTACTGAGACTTCAGA
Source organism: Ifrita kowaldi (assembly GCA_013398055.1). NCBI lineage: Eukaryota > Metazoa > Chordata > Aves > Passeriformes > Cinclosomatidae > Ifrita > Ifrita kowaldi. The sequence continues at coordinate 1,492 of VZRS01006181.1, forward strand.
GGGGATAAGCCAGCCCAGAGCTGTCACCTCCCTGTGACATGCCCAGCACAATCCGGATTCAGTTGGACTGGGAACTCCTCACCTGAGGAGACCAGGCTGGATTCAGTTTCACGCCATTTGAAGGTGGGAAAGATGAAAGAAAAGTGATGAAAAAGAAGGAAATCCCCCCTACAGCTGGGGCTCAGCTCGTGCCCTGCACAGCCCCGGCCAAGTTGAGGGTGCACTGTCCCCATTGCCCAGCCATGTGGGTGTCCTGGCACGGGCACCGGGGGACAAGTAACTCTGCTTGAAGAACTGCCTGCATTGAAGGGCAGTGATGTGTTTATGGTCCTATGGCTGGGACCCCTGTGCTGGTCAGAGGGCAAAGGGACCTTATTTTGGTGGCAGGTGGCTTTTTCAGCACCCCTTGGCCTGTGGTGGGGAGGATTTGTTTGTTGGTGACAGTCCCCAAGCTGGCTTCATTCCTGTTACCTCTCCTCGCGTGCTCGGCGTCCCTGAGTGACCTTGGCATGTCCTTGTCCCCATTGTCCTCTTCCCCGTCCTCCTCATGCCTGGCATCACAGGGAGTTTGGGGCATCACAGCCCGCTCCCTTCTACAGGGGAGCCTCACTTGCCCTGCCAAGGGTGGCCAAGAAAGGTGACCCAGGGACAGTAGCCCAGGAATGGTGGCCCAGCACTCTGGCAGTGACAGTCCCTGGGGACCCACAACCAGGGGGGCACTGCCACAAGTGGTGTGTTAAGTGGCATCTTCAAACCCTTTCTTTGCTGACTCATGAAGAAATAGTGGCTTTCATGGTCCCCAAAAAACAGTGCTAGGCTGGTCCCATGGCCCCTCAGTGCAAACCTTGTCTGCAGGGCTGCCACCAAGCCATAGTGCCCATGGAGATGTGTGGTGATGTACATGTCCCCTGGTGGCTGCCCTAGGGGAGTTTACAGATGCCTGTCACTGCCATTGGATGGCAACACCAGGATAGCACCAGGATTTTGTTATTGGGACAACAGGACCAGGATTGACCTTGCTAGGACAGCAGCACCGGCGTGGCTTCACCAGGATGGTGACACCAGGACTGGCCCCACTGGGATGGCTTTGCTGGGACAGTAGCACTGGGACCAGCTTCACTGGAATGGCATTGGAATGGCCTTGCCAGGATGGTGGCACCTGGATAGCTTCACTGGAATGATGGCACCAGTACTGGCCACGCAAGGCTGACACTGGCATGGCCTTATCAAGACAGCACCAGGATTAACCTCACCAGGACAACGTGGACCGGCCTTGCTGGGATGGTGACACTGGGATAGCCTTGCTGTATGGTGGATCAGGATCAGCCTTGTTGTGATGGCACCAGGATGGCCTTGCTGGGATGGCGCTGCAGCTGGCATTACTGGGAGAGGCCTCAATGGCACCAGCATGGTCTACTGGGACTGGCATCTCTGAGGCATCACTGGGACTGGCTTCACTGGGACAGTGCTGAGATAACCTTGTTGAAATGGTGGCATTGGGATGGCTTCGCTGGGACAGTGGCACTGGGACTGCCCTGGGATGGCCTCGCTGGGATGGTGGCACTGGGACTGCCCTGGGATGACTTCACTGGACAGCCCTGGAATAGCCTCACCGCAAGGGCAGTGGGACTGGTCTTTCACGGATGGCCTTGCCGGGATGGCACTGGAGTGGCCTCCCAAGCACCTGTGCCCTGTCCCTGTCCCCACACAACTGCCCATTCAGGGCTGAGGGGACCCCGACCTCCCCTCCTGCCCTGTCGGTCCTTGGGCTCAGGGGAGGTGAGGACTGGGGCTCCTGGCTGTGGGGCTGGAGCTCTCCATGATGGCGTGTTTGGCCATCAGTGCTTTGGGGGGAAGCTGCAGCTGCTGGGGGTGTCTCCTCTACTGCTGGCCAGGGTCTTAAAGCTTTTCCATTTCATCCCCTCAAATTTCCAAACCTATAAAAACCTACCTTGACCCCTGTGAGGAGGAGATCATTCAAAATCCTGAGGTATCCATGGTCTATAAGTTTGGGTGGCCAGATTGGAAAGGGAAAAAAGCAGGAGGGAAAAGGGTTGTGCTCAGCCTTTATTAGCCATGAGAGAAGCTGTTGAGCTGCTCTGTCTCTGCACCAGTGAAGGGAGGGGCCTGCCCTGTCTGGGGAAGCGGTGCAGGGAGCGAGGGGCTCTGTCTCTCACCATCACCCTTCCTCCTTGCAGAGCTCCTACCCTATATGGGAGGATTTCAACTCGAAGGCCACCAAGCTGCACTCCCAGCTCAGGTGAGTGGCCAAGGCGGGGTGCGACATGGGGCACCCCCTCCTTGTTGGCACATCCCAGCGTGTTCTGCACCCACTGAGCTCCCCCCTCGCTCTCTCCTCCCCAGGACCACGGTGCTGGCCGCAGTTGCCTTCCTGGATGCCTTCCAGAAAGTGGCCGACATGGCCACCAACACCCGAGGTAGGGTCCTCTCTCCTAGGGATGGGTGTCCCCAGGCTTGTCTGGGTAGGGGGACGGGTGGTGAGTGTCCCCTGTGGGGCGTTTCCTACCCACGTTGCTGGGGTGGGCTTCAAGCAGCAGCTTCACCATCCACAGAAAGATGTCCAACCTGTTCCCACACTAAGGTGGAGCATGCCCTGGGAAACAGCATTGGAAAGATGGAGTGGGGAGGGGGAAGGAGGTGGGCTGCTCCTCACCACCCATGGGTGCTTAGCCACATTTTCTGGTGGGGCTGGGACATTCAGGGTGGCTCAGCCCCACACCGTGTTCCCCTGCACCCATCTCTGCCCCCCAGGATGCACAATCCACCCTCCTTGTCCCTGGTGCCCACCTGGGAAGTTCCCAGGGGGGTCCTGGCTGGTCTGGGGGTCTCCAGGGAAGGGGAATCAACTGGAGGGAAATTCAGGAGTCCAAGCTCGACTGTTTTGGGGACAAACCCCAACTCACCAGGGAGGTGACTGAAGAGCCAAGGCTGCATGCAGGGTCCCCCATACTGTTGGGGGGTGAGGGGGAAGGATCCCCAGACCCTCTCTGGGTGCCCGCTGGCAACGAGGAGCCACTTCCCACCGCTTGGCTTCTGCCAAGCAGATGGTCCTGGGCTGGTTTGCAGACTGGCGGCATCCAGGCCATCTGGAGCCATGCGAGGAGGAGGAGGAGGAGGAGGCGGAGGAGGAGGAGGAGGAGGAGGAGGTGGAGGCAGCAGCTTGAGCCAGGATCAGCTTTGCCTCCAAACCCACTAGCCCACTGCACCAGGGGGATTAGGGCTCCCCCAGCTCCCTGCCAGCCCGGGCAGCCAAAGCAAGGGGGAGGCACAGGGGCGATGCTGGGCATAGCTGGGGACCAGCACCACAGGAGTCAGCGCCACCCTGTAGTGCTGCTATACCTGCAGGGCTTTTTGAGGGGGGTGGGAGGCAGAGCAGCAGCATGGGGAAACTGAGGCACTGGGTGGGGGCTGGCTGCTGGCCTTGCACACAGTGCATGAGAATCAGATTAGGAGCAGCAGGAGCTGGGATAAGAGCATTAGGAGCTAGATTAGGAGACTACCCCAGTGCAGGAGAAGGTTCTGGCCCATGGGTTCCCCTATTTCCGTAGCACTGGGGGACTGAGGGGCGTCCAAAACTGCTGCAAAAGGGTGGGAGGTGTTTTTGGAGGCTTTTTTAGGGGAGAGAAAGGCTAAATGTCACTCTTTAGTTTGCACCCAAGGATTTTTGACTGCTGTTTTTCCTGGGATTTGCCAGCAGCACTGCCACCATGTGGCCATCCTTAGGCTTCAGAGTTAACAGCGGTTTCACCTAAAAAGGATGCTTCTCCTTTCTGCTGCTGGCAAATATCCCCCCCGAGGAATTTGGACTCCCTTTTTATTCACTCGGGATTGTGCCTGGAGGTGTGGGACAGAGCTGACTGCCTGGAACTAAGCCAGAGTACCTCATCCCTTCCCTTCCCTGGCCCCACAGTGCCAAATTAAAGACAATCCAAGAAAAAGTGGGAGTGGGTTCAAAACCTCCAGAAGAGATATTTAGTGTTTCATGTATTAGTTAGTGGATGATGATTTATTTATTTTGTGGATTTATCGTGGGAGAAAGCAAGCCACCCCCTACCCAAAGTGTCCCCAGTGCTGCTCAGCACTGATCGTCCTGCCATGAGCCACCCTGCTCCCACTGTACAAACTGGGCTGGGACGGGTGTGGGGGAGTCCCTGCCCCTTGCCAGCGGCGCTTTGCTCCCCACCAGGTGCCACGAGAGACATCGGCTCGGCGCTGACCCGGATGTGCATGCGGCACCGCAGCATCGAGGCCAAGCTCCGGCAGTTCACCAAGTAAGTGAGACCAGGATCAGCTTTGCCTCCAAACCCACCGGCGTCGGTGACACGGCCTGGCCGGCCTCATCCCCCATTGAAGAAGGAGATGCTGGGTGTGAGCTGGGCATGGGATGGAGGAATGGCTCCCCCCCCCGGCTCCGGCGCTCTCCCACACTCTCTGCTTCTCTCTCCCTGCTCCAGCGCCCTCATGGAGAGCCTGATAAACCCTCTGCAGGACAGGATTGAGGACTGGAAGAAAACTGCCAACCAGCTGGACAAGGACCATGCAAAAGGTACGGGGGGGACAGGATGGATCTGTGCAGGGTGGCTGCAATGCTGGGCAGGGGTCCCCTCTGACAGCACTTCTGTGCCCCCAGAGTACAAGCGAGCACGCCATGAGATCAAGAAAAAGTCCTCTGACACCCTCAAGCTGCAGAAAAAGGCTCGCAAAGGTGAGGGGGAGTCTCCTTGGGGGGTGCCCCCACCAGCCCCTCCGCAGCACCCCCAGCCAGGGCAGGTATCCCGGCTGTGGCACTGCCAACCAGGGGGTGGGCACTAGGGGGGTCCTGCTGCCCCCCTGCAGAAAGGGAGGTGCCGGCACAGCCCCGGGGGTGGCAGGGAGGCGGGGCATGCGCCCCAGCCTTCGGCCTCTTTTCACACGTTTTCTCTGTCTCCTTCTCTTTTCCCTCCCCTCCACATCCTTCCTGTAGAGCTACTTGGTAAGTGAACTGCTGCCCCCCACCACCAGCCCCCTCTCTGCTTCCTCATCTGCTCCCCCCAGTCTCCCCAGCCTCTGTCTGTCCGTCCGTCCATCCGCTCCCTGTTCCCACCCTCACCTTGCTTTTAGCTTAGCTTAGCCTGCACCCTACATCCTGAGGCGATGCCAGCCCCACCATATGGCAGCCCAAGGGGTCCTCTGGTCCCAGGTGCCAGGGATGGGGATGGGGTGGCAGAGGAGCCCCCTGCCCAGGGCTGCTGTGGAGTGAGGGTGCTCCTAGACCTTCCAGGTATATGGGCACAGTGGGAGACCTGTGGTATCTGCTGGAGTGTGAGGATGGGGTGATGTCCCCAAGCTGGGGGAATGGCCTCAGCTTGGCAGTGGGACCGCCAGCAGACTGGGGAGGGTGGCAAGGGAGCCCAGTGCTGACAGTGCCCCATCTCTCAGGGAAGGGGGACCTGCAGCCCCAGCTGGACAACGCGCTGCAGGACGTCAATGACATGTACCTGCTGCTGGAGGAGACGGAGAAGCAGGCGGTCCGCAAAGCCCTCATCGAGGAGCGGGGCCGCTTCTGCACCTTCATCACCTTCCTGCAACCCGTGGTGGTGAGTGCTGGGGACCGAGAGGGTCGGGGGTTGTTCCTGCTGCCCAGTGGGTGCTAATGCTCCCTCTCATCTGCTCCCAGAACGGGGAGCTCACCATGCTGGGAGAGATCACCCACCTGCAGGGCATCATCGAGGACCTGGTGGTGCTCACCGCTGAGCCCCACAAGCTGCCCCCCGCCAGTGAGCAGGTCAGCAGGGGTGAGCCAGGGGTCAGGGGAGCAGGGGAGCATCTTTGTGGGGACTTAGACCCCATCTTTCCTGCAGGTGATCAAGGACCTGAAGGGCTCTGACTACAGCTGGTCCTACCAGACACCCCCGTCCTCACCCAGCAGCTCCAGCTCCCGCAAGTCCAGCATGTGCAGGTATGGTGGGGTGGGCTCCACACCCAACCACAGCCAGGAAATCCAGCCCTCTTCGTTAACCTCAGTGGGCTGATGATGCTTACGGCCTTTGGGGATGCTCATAAGGTGCATGTCCACCTTCTCATGTCCATATGGGCAAGTGGCTCCCATTAATATGGAGGAACTGGTCTTGGCGCACTGGGCAGGGCTGGTGGACCTATGAGGCAGGATGGGGGCCTGACACATGCCCTGTCCTTTGGGGTTTGGGGATGATGTGAGTTGTGCATGGGGATCTGGGGGCAAGCACAGCACCTCTCCCATGTCCCCCAGCCTGTTCCCTGCCACAGGGCCACCCCAGGAGGAGAAGGGACACCCCAGGAGGACCACATGCCTCAGTTTCCCCAGGTTGTGGTGTGTGGCAGGGCGCTGGCCATCCTGCCGCCTCCAAACCTCTGTCTTAAATTCTCTTTTCCTTCCTTTGTCCTCCCCACCGGCGTGTCCCCGTCCCCCCGGCGCCCCCCCAGCAGCGTTAGCAGTGCCAAGGGTGGCATGGCGTGGCCCGGCGGGGCTCAGACCTGCTCACCCAGTTCCACCTATCGCTACCGCAGCCTGGCGCAGCCCCCCGCCGCCGCCACCCGCCTCTCCAGCGTCTCCTCCCACGACTCCGGCTTCATCTCCCAGGACGCCGCTTATTCCAAACCACCTTCCCCCATGCCCTCGGACATCACCAGCCAGGTACGAGGAGGGTGGTCGGTGCTGCCCACCTCTGTGCCTCAGTTTCCCCTGCCATAGAATGGGTGGGTGGTGCTGGGTGCAACACAAGGGTCCAGTGCAGAGGTGATGACACCCACCCTCAGGAGTAGTTCCAGCTGTGTTGACATCACGGGAAATAAATATTGGGAATATTGAGAGTGCCTGCCATACTTGGGGGCATCATTGGCCACACGGCAGAGAAAGCCCATTAATTCCCCCAGGGGAATAATACAGGTATCCCCCCTCCCCATGCCAGGAGAACAGGGTGTTTCCCAATTGCTGCAGCCCCATAATACCCAGTTCGTGCCAGTCACCCACCAGGCAACATGGAGCAAAGCTTCCCCTTCATGCTGCACTGTCCCCAGTGCCAAGGATGTCCAGGATCCCCAGGGAGCTGCCATTCCCACCTGTCCATGCTAACCTGCCATCATCAACCCAGCAAGGACCCCATTCCCCAAAATACCTGTTGGCTCCGCATGGCTTGGGGTGAGAAGGGGGACGGGTTTGGGCAGTGCATCATCCCAGTTCTTGACCCCACTGCCAAGGTTGCATCCTGCTTGCCATCCTGCATCCGCCGCCAGAGGGGAGGAGGGCTGTGGGCCTTGCTCAGCTAGGGGAGCTGTGGGTGCTGCTCTAACCAGGGTCATGGCTCTGGCTTTGCTTGCTAACTGCCTCTTCTCTCCCCCTTCGGCTCTCGGCTCGGCACGGCACAGCAGAAGTCCTCCAGCTCGGCGTCCTCAGAGGCCTCCGAAACCTGCCAGTCAGTTAGCGAGTGCAGCTCCCCCACCTCGGTTAGTCCTTGCCACCCCACCAGGGTTGTATTTCACATGTGGTTCCCCCCTCACTTCATGGGGTTCAGCCCTCAGACCCTCCCTTCCCTTCCTGCATGGGGCAGAGCATCCTGAGCAGCACCCGTGGCTTGACACGGGGGACATCAGCTTGAGACCCCTCCTGCCCCACTCCTGGTCCCAGTGTCAGCAGCATTAACCGCATGCCTTGCCCATTGCAGGACTGGTCCAAGGCCAGCCCCTATGACCAGCCGGTGGTCCCTACCCTGCAGCGGCGCAAGGACCGCGTGGAGCACCTGCGGGAAGCCGAGATGGGCTCTCCTGCTGGTGGGTACCCGGGCATCGGCGGCGAGGATGCTCCCAGGCCCCGGATGTCACCAGCTACAATCGCTGCCAAGGTACCAGCTGCGGCAGGGAGGGCACAGAGGTGAGGGGCTCCCGGGGGCTCCCAAGAGAGGAACCAGGGCGCTGACAGTGCCCCTTTCCTCCGCAGCATGGGGAGGAGGTGTCCCCTGCCGCCAGCGACCTGGCCATGGTCCTGACCCGTGGGCTGAGCTTGGAGCACCAGAAGAGCAGCCGGGACTCGCTGCAGTACTCCAGTGGCTACAGCACACAGACCACCACCCCCTCCTGCTCCGAGGACACCATCCCTTCTCAAGGTACCCGCACTGGGGGTACCTAGGACCACCTGAAATGGCACTTAGAGTGGGGAAGGGGACAGCAGAGGCTTTGGTGGTCCTGGGGCACATCTGTGTGTGCTCTGGGTGTCATAGCATCGGGCTGTGGTCATACTGTGTAGGGGCCAGTGGGGTGCCACAAATAACCACAGCTTTTCCTGGTTATTTGGGTGTTAGCTGGGGCTCAGTGGGTACAGTTGTGCCAGGAAGTGCTGTAACAGGTGATGGTTTGTGGTGATGTATCTGTGCACAGAGGCTGAGTACAGGTGGAGATGGTGGCAGATGGTAGGTGATGGCAACAGAGTTGGTAGTTGGAGATCAAATAACCACGTTTGTCATCATGTTGGCATAATGATGGCTGAGTCAGTTATGAGCACATTGTAGTGAAGTGGAAATTGGCTGTGATCATGTTGTGATGACTGTGGCTGTGGTGGTTGCAATGGTGACAGTTGGGTTTGTTTGTGATTTCAGTGTGATGGCTGGGGTGATTGTGGTTGCCTTCCAATGGTGATGTTTGGGTTTGATGGTGAGCACGTTGTGCCAGCAATGATTGGGACAGTAGTGGTTGTGTCACGATTGTGGCAGTTGAATTTGGTTGTTGTTGAGCTGTGATGGAGATGGCTGGGGCTGGCAACACTGATGGTGCTGCTCCCTCCCCAGGCTCTGACTACGACTGCTACTCGGTGAACGGTGATGTGGAGTGTGACCCCCAGAGTGACTTCGACAAGTCCTCCACCATCCCGCGCAACAGCAACATCGCCCAGAACTACCGGCGGATGATCCAGACCAAGCGTCCTGCCTCGACCGCCGGGCTGCCCACCGGCACCAACCTGCCGGCCGGCACCACCCCGGGGGTGGCCACCATCCGCCGCACACCCTCCACCAAGCCCTCGGTCCGCCGTACGCTCTCCAATGCTGGCCCCATCCCCATCCGACCCCCCATCGTCCCCGTGAAGACCCCCACAGTGCCCGACTCCCCTGGCTACGCCGGCCCTACACGGGTGGGCAGTGAAGAGTGCGTCTTCTATGCCGATGACGCCTCTCCGAACCCCCTGGATTTTGCCAAAGCTTCGCCCAAGCGGCTGAGCCTTCCCAATACTGCCTGGGGTGGCGGTGCTATGGAGATCTCTGTCTACCCCGGGGCCGGCCAGCACCTCTCCGCTGAGGAAGAGGAGGACCAACAGTTGGCCGCCAACCGGCACAGTTTGGTGGAGAAGATCGGGGAGCTGGTGGCCGGCGCTCACGCCCTGGGGGAAGGCCAATTCCCCTTCCCCACCGCCCTCGTGGGGTCCGGCCCCAGCGAGGAGACCCCCGCGCCGCCCCCCGCGGCCTCCATGGACCCCCCGGCCGAAGACATGCTGGTGGCCATCCGGCGTGGGGTGCGCCTGCGCAGGACCGTCACCAATGACAGGTCGGCCCCGCGGATATCGTGATGACGCCGCGGCCAGCAGGGACGTGCCCGCCACGGCCGATGGATCGGGGGCAACCGCTGCACCTCCCCGGGAACCCCCACCCGCCGGCACCCACTGCCCCATCCCTCCGCCGTGCCCCCTGTTTCCTGCCCTTCTGTCTCCTCCTGCCCTGCCCTCTCCCTACGTCCCTCCTTCACTTGCTCTCTCTTTGGCCCTCTTTCTCCTCTTTTTCTCCTTTTCTCCTCTTCTTTTCCATTTTATTTTTCTACTTTTTACTTTTGATATTTTTCTTTTGTTCTATGTCACTTTTCCTTCTCTTTTCTTATTTTCTTCATTTTCCCATTTTTCTTGTCTTCTTTTCCTCTTTTCCTTTCTTTTTAACTCTTTTTCACCTCCCTTCTATTTTCCTCTTTTTCTCCTTTCCTTTTTTTCACCTCTTTCCCTTTGTTTCTCTTCTCCTTTTCCCCTCTCGCTTCCCCTTCTCCTCTCTGTTTTCTTTCCCCCGGGCGCAGGCGGGTGGCCCCAGCCACAGCAGGAGAGGACGGTGCCAGCAGGGCCGTGGCAGCAGCCACGGACCACCAGGAGCACCAGGAGTGGGGGGCCCTGGCCCCATTCCCCCCGGCTGCCTGCTTGGGGCCAGCACAACTCAGCCTCATTTCAGGGGGCAGAAGCAATGGGCTGGGGGTGCCAGGGGGGAAGAAGAATTGGGGGATGTGTGAGAGGGTGGGGGGGGTGAGGGTAGAGGCACTGCAGTCCCCTCTGTCTTGGGGGGACACCAGGGTGCAGGGACTGAGGATGCTGAACCTCCTCTTTGCTCCCCCTCACAAGGATCACTGGGAACCCCCCCAAACCTCCTCACTCTCCCTCAGCACCCACAGACCCAGTGCAGGGTCCTCTCGGAGGTGGGTCCGGGCACAGGAGGTTTGACTCAGACCCCAAGCAAAGCAGCTGATTTCTGCCGGCGGCTGGAGGAAAGCACAACCCCCCGGCCCCCCGCTGTACATAACCCTGCCGCCCCGCTGTCTGTCGCATCGCAGCCCCCTCAGCCCTCCCCCTTAGGAATAACAATTTAGTTCTCCCCCTTTCCCCTTCTCCTGCCCAGAACCGCTGATGCCAAGTGACATATGTTTGGGTTTGAGGGAGGGGGGGTTCTCTTATTTTGTACAGAAAACAAAAATTCCTTGGAAAAGAAAAAAAACTGACCTGTCTTTCGACTGAAGTAACTTTTCTGGTGCTGTTGTTAACTTGGTCCTTATTCTTTTCTCTTTTTTTAATTTATTTTCCTTCCTCGTGTTCCCGCCTCTGCCGCCGCTTCCCCTCTCCCTGTTCTTCTGCCAAGTTTCTTTCTCTTTCTTTCATTCCCTCTTTTCTTTTAATTTTTTTTTTTCTGGTGGTAATTCCCCTCTTTCCCCCCCTTCCCCTTTTTCCATAGTCACTGCTACAAGTAACGAATGCACTGTGAAGATTCCAGTATTAATAAAGGTTGTACTGTAATTAATAGCCTTGCCTGCACTCCTGTGGATGTTCTGGTTCCCTGGGGTCACCCCAGTGATGGGGGACAGGTGGGAAGGTCCCATCACCCCTTTGGGGTTCCCCAGAGCTGGAGGGGGATGGTTGTTTGGGGTATGGAGGAGTGAGACAACCCCATGGTCAAGGTGATGGGTGACCCTGGGATGCAGAAGAGCATCCTGCTGCCCCATCCCCTCCAGAAGAGGGGGTGCAGGCGGTGCCCCCCACCTCCACCCATCCCAGCAGCACCCGCAACGTTGCCACCTCCCGGGTTATTGAGGCCGATTGCCAAACCTCGCTGGGGCGGCACAACCGGCTGTGGAGAGCAGTGGGGATGGAGGGGCTCCGTGTGAGCAGTGTCCTGCTGACTGGCTGCGATGGGGGGCTGGGCCTGGGGCTGCTGAAGGGGTTGCTGGAGCAGCCCAGCCCGCCTCAGCACCTCTTCGCTGCTTGCCTGGACCCCCAGGGCAAGGTAGGGAGGGCACCGGCGCGGGGGGGACAGGAGGGAGTGAGCTCTGGGATGGTGCCTGGGGCTGCCACCATCCCACCTGGTATTGGGAGGCTGAGTGCCAGCATCCTGCACGATGAATGACATGGAAAAATACATGCATATATATATATGTGTGTGTGTGTGTGTGTGTGTGTGTGTGTATGACAAAAATACATATATATGTATTAAATACTAAAAATAGCTATATACGTATTAAATATGTATGTATTTAAATTTTTTTGCATCTCTTGGTGCAGGTATGCGCGTGATGGGGAGTGCAGGGGGGGTTGCTGGCAGCGTCTTTGCCGGGGCATCGCTGCTGGGAGCTTTGAAGCTGCCGTGCTCAGCCAGGTGCAGAGAAGCAGTGACTCGCCCCACATCGCTCCCACTGGATCTTGTTGTAACCTGTCAGCTGTGACATGAGGGGCCACCCTGTTCCCACCCCGGCGTGGTGCAGGGTCCCCGCCCAGTGAGTTTCCCCACATGACCCCCTCCCCCTGCTTTCTCCACATAGGCTGTCAACGAGGTGGCTTTGGGCTTCGCCAACGTCATGATCCTGCCTCTAGGTAAGTGCTTGGGCGGGAAGGGGATGAAGTTTCTCAGGATTTAATTGCGACCGTGGGTGGCTCCAGGAAATGCCACCAAGCAGGCGGATCCCTCGGTTTGGCTCAGCTCAACCAGGTCACTGATGGGACCAGGAGGATGCTCAGTGGCTGGGAGTTGCCTCCTGCCATGACGTACAGCATCTTGTCAGGCTTGTGGCCACCAACCTGTCCCCAAACCCTCCTGTCTCCTTGCAGATGTGACAGACCCCAACAGCATCAAGGCAGCAGTCGGGAAGGTGCGGGAGGAGGTGGGAAGTGCTGGCCTCAACCTCCTGATTAACAACACCGGCACCACGCGCCGCAGCACCTTGGCCACCGAGACAGCAGAAAACATGAGCCTCGTCTACACCACCAACACCATTGGGCCCCTGCAGACAAGCCAGGTGAGGACACAGGCAACCCCTGCCCCAAACGCTGGGAATAGGGAGGAAGAGGGTGGTGATGCCTGAGATCCCATCCCTGCAGGCCTTCCTGCCCCTGCTGAAGGAGGCGGCTGAGGCCCAAGGGCAGCGTGAGATGAGCTGCAGCAGAGCTGCCATCATCAACATCTCCAGCATCCTGGGCTCCATCGAGGTTGCGGAGGCTTGGGAGGAGAGGCAGGACATCTGCTACCGCTGCAGCAAGGTACCGCCAGCAGGACGATGGGGAGGAATTTGGGGGTCACCTCCTGCAGGATTCCCCCCGCCACTGGCCATGGCATTGCCAGATTGTGATGGTAAGGAGGGGAATTTGTCCTCCCAGGCTGCTCTGAACATGCTCACCAAGTGCCTGGCCCTGGAGTATGGGAGCAGCGGGATCCTCTGCGTGTCTGTGGACCCTGGACGCGTGACACCTCCCTTGGAACAGGGGATGGTGAGTGATGGGAGGTGCATGGCATCCTAGCTCAGCAAGGTCCCACGGGCATCCATTCCTGGGGGCATCCTTTCCCAGAAGCATCCCTTCCCACAGACATCCCTTCCCGTGGACATCCCTTCCCTGGGCATACACACCCGTGCAGTCCCTTGGTCCCAGAGTGGCTGTGCCACCACAGCAAAGGGAGAATTCCAGACTCTCCCCCAAAACCATCCAATTTCTTCCCTGTTTCTTATTTCCTTTCCCATCCTGGTGGTGTGTCAGCAGAGGGCACCCCGGTCCTGCACTCGGCTGTCCCTTACCCTGCTCTGGCTGACAAAAGTGTCACTTTTTAACTGATAATGAAAAAATTAACCTCTGTCTTTACAGCACTCAAACGAGGGACAATCAATCTGTGCAAGGCCACATACTTTGGCTGCTAAAGCATCTTTGGCTGCTCCCAAACCAACCCAGCCAGAGCTGGTGTTCCACCATACCATGGGTGGGATTGGGGGTGTTGGGAAGGAGAATCTTGGCTGACTCTTTCCCTCGCTCTTGGTTGCGGCAGGGCCCGGTGACAGAGGAGGAGAGCGTGCGGGGTGTCCTGCAGCTGCTGGCCCAGCTCTCGGCCACCAGCAATGGCACCTTCTGGGACTGGAGAGGGCAGAGGCTGCCATGGTGAGAGCAGCACCTGCCCACTGAGCTTAAATAACCAATTAAAGCGAATGAATTGCCATTTCCAGGCTCACTCTGATTCGGAAAGGGGGGGTGTGGTGTGGGCAGGGGAATAGAAACAGGGACACATGGGTTGGGGGGTGAGAGTTGGGTTCGCTGCCCCCCCAGCCTGGGATGCTGAGGCGGTTCAGAGCAGCATAAGGCTGAGTCGGTTCAGAGCAGCCTGAATCCAAGGCATCCCCTGGGGCCAAGGGAACCCCCTGGGCATCCTCACTCTAGAGCCAGAAGCCACACTGCTTATGGGCACATCTCAGACAGTCCCCAAACTCAGTCCTTGTCCTGCTGAGCCTGCCCACCCCAAAAGCATGGCCCTTCCATGCCCACCCCAAGGATGCTGCCAGGCTTTTTTCTTGTTGGTTCAAGGCCAGCGAAGGTTCTCCCTGTTCCAGCAGCTGGGAGGTTTCACAGCAGGAGATCTCCCAAGTCTCAGCACATGCCTAAAGACGTTTTTTGAGACCTGGGCAGGGCGTCCTGGGCCGACTCTCCTTGAATCCATCCCTCATGGTACACCAGGAGATATTGTAAACAGGCTCCCATTCCCCATCTTGTGAGTGCATTGCTGTAGAGGCTCTCAGCTGACATTTTGGAAGCCATCTCTCAAAAGAGGGATCAGAAGGAAATGCACAATATCTCAATGGGTTTTGGCAAGCCCATTGCTGTGGGGATGCTCTGGGAAGCTTGGCAGGGGTCATTTTGCAGGGACAGCTTCAGTTCTCCCACTGAAAAGTGGGGGAGGATGAAGGATCATTCCCACACTTGGCACGAGGGAGTGGGAGGTTGGGGCTCAGCCCCAAGGGCAGAGGCAGCCCCAGGTGGGTCCCTGGACCACACAGGGCCTCTGTTAAAACCAGCAAGGATGGGAGAGAGGGTCCTTCTAGTTAAAGCTCTTTATGAAGCAGTGGATCATCACTTGTGGGTTTTATATGAGCTCTGCGTGGGCTTTATATAAACAGGAATCATCACTAGGCATGAAGGCATGAAGGGAGGAGGAAAAGGAGGAGGAGGAGGAGGAAGACATTGTCTCCACTCACACTGCAGTGCCCATGGACTCATGAGCCTAAGCAGCCCTCAGCCAGGAATACACCAATTAAGGTCTCTAATAGCTGATGAAGATAATTAACTAAGCTGTAAAGAAGGGAGGCAGCCAGACAGCCCCAGTCCCTCCAGTGTGCCGCCTGCACCGCGCCGCCAAGCACAACAAACAAATCCAGATGTTTCCTTGCCGGGGAAGCAGCTGGGACTGACGGAGGCGGCTTGGCAGGGGTCCCTTTATCAGAGTGAGTCTCTCCCCTACAGCGGCAAGGGAGGCAGCTGACACCCCAAAAGAGGAGGCAGTGGAGGCAGTGGGGTTCTCTTTGCTGGTCCTTTATTTCAGGTAAGGCTGGAGGCTCCCGGGACCCAGTTGGAAGCTGAGCTGCAATGCTAGAGAATTAACTGGTGTTTAATGAAAGCTGAGGAAAAAGTACAAATCGAGAGAAACAGGGTGATGCCCTCACCTGCCCTGTGGGCAAGGAAGGCTGCGTGTCCCCCCAACAGCTGCTTGCCACGGGGGGCTGTGTCTGATCCCACACCTATGCAGAAGGTGCCAGACGTCTTGGATGGACAAGACCCCATAGCCATTAACAGTCCCACAGTCCTGACAGGGGTAGTGTTTGGTCCCAGGTGGGGTGGCATTTGTCCCACCTTTGCACCTTCCTTGGGAACCCCCCATGGGGCTCTGGGAGGAGCAGAGGCAGCATCTGAGGCTCCAGGGCAAGGAGGTGTCGAGTGAGGGGTCTTCCGCAGTGTTAGGTGGACTCCCACCGACCTGAATAGAGGGAACAGGTGCCATGGTGTGGGACAGGGCCCTCCCGTGTGGCACCTGCATTCCCCAAGGTCAGGCCTCCCACCCTGACTCCCCACTCACAGGGCACCCCGTAGAGCATCCGCATGACCTTGAGGCAGTTGTCCAGCAGTGCCTTGGGGCGCACAGCCTTGCTCCGGCTCTCAGCGCCCGCGCTGTGGATCAGCTTCACCAGATCGGCCACCACCGCCTCCACATCTGTCTGCAGGGACAGTTCACCGGGATGTCATCAAGGTCCCCTAAGGGACACCAGGGTGCAAAAGGATGCAGCTGTTGCATTGGCCGGGAATCGAACCCGGGCCTCCCGCGTGGCAGGCGAGAATTCTACCACTGAACCACCAATGCCAGATGTGCACAGCATCCCAGCCCTCCCCCACGCTCCCAAACCCAGCGGGCTGCGAGCAGCACGGACAGGCCCTGTCGGCTCTCAACACCCTCACACAGCACCCCAACACAGCTCTGATACCGCGGCTCCAGCCCATGGGAACGCCTCTCCCCGCTGCCTCGCATCACCTACAGCAAGGATGGGTTGTCAGCAGCCTTCAGAATTAACCCTCTGATGAGACAACTGAGCAAAGCTCACTCTCTCCACAGAGGGGCTGCAGAACCTGTCCCGTGGCACAGGACAACCCGGCCACAGGTTGGGTTCACACTGGTGACACAGCCGTGACAGGCCACCCACATCCAGCACCCAAACACAGCCGCCTCTTGGATGTGGCAGCACCCCACAGACCCATGCAGGCCCGACTGCCCTAGGCCAGGGGTCCTCACTGCCACCGAGCCAAAGACCCTTGTCACTGCCACCAAACCAGGAACCCTCGCTGTCACGGAGCCATGGACAGTCACTGCCCACAAAGCAGGATTCCTCTCTGCCACCAAGTCCCCCGGGAATCACCAAGGTGCTGTGGCTTTGTTCCACCGACAATGACACTCCTCGCATCCACAGAGGGGGACAGATGTGCTGGAGGGAGGGGTGTGATCCCTCCAGGCACCCAGGGCAGTCCCCGTGGTCCCCCAGAGACACTGGAGTGCAAAAAGATACAGCTGTTGCATTGGCCGGGAATCGAACCCGGGCCTCCCGCGTGGCAGGCGAGAATTCTACCACTGAACCACCAATGCCAGATGTGACACTCTTCCCGGCACAGCGTCACAGTCCCAAATCCGGCAGGGTGAGTGCGACATGGGCAGGCACTGCTGGCTGTGAACACATCTCACACACAGACACAGAGATACAGATGCACACAGACACACACTCAAAGGGGACCCCGCTCTGACACTGCGGCTCCAGCCCGTGGAAGCACCTCTTCTGCTGCCTCACACATCACCAATAAGGAAAGGTTGTCAGCAGCCTTCAGTTAACCCTCTGATGACAACCAAGCAAAGCTTGCTCTCTCCACAGAGGGGCTGCAGAACCTGTCCCGTGGCACAGGACAACCCAGCCACACTGCGGGTTCACAGTGGTGACACAGCTGTGGCAGGACACCCACATCCAGCACCCAAACACCTCTGCCTTGGGGTGCAGCAGCACCTCTCAGCCACAGCATCCCATGGCTGCATGGAGCCCGAGTGAGGTGGAGAGGCTGGGGGCTGCAGAGGTGAAGGGCAGGACACTGGGCTGCACTGACCAGGAACCAAACCCTGCCTTTTGAGGGGGAGCACAATGATTGTCCCACTGAACCACATATGCCAGATGTGGAACTGCCCACAGCTGCCATCTGTCTCCGTGTCTGGGCACCCTTGACAGGAACCAGCACCTCCCGCTGCTCCGAAGCCAGGGACCTTTACTGTCACCGACATAGCACCCCTTGCTGTCATTGGTCCAGTGTCCCTCCCTGCCTCCCAGCCTAGATGGTCACTCACCAAACCATCTCCTTACTGCTCCCCAGTGCCACCAAACCCGGGATACTCACTGCAGGCAGAGCTGCTGCTGCCACCCTCGGGGCCTGAGTACCCACACAAACGACAGAGCCGGCCTCCAGGGCACAGCGATGCCCAAGGGAGCATCCACGGGAGCACCTCTGCGCTATTCCACAGGCACCCTGGCAGTCGCCAAAGGACACCAGGGCGCAAAAAGATGCAGCTGTTGCATTGGCCGGGAATCGAACCCGGGCCTCCCGCGTGGCAGGCGAGAATTCTACCACTGAACCACCAATGCCAGATGTGCACAGCATCCCAGCCCTCCCCCACGCTCCCAAACCCAGCGGGCTGCGAGCAGCACGGACAGGCCCTGTCGGCTCTCAACACCCTCACACAGCACCCCAACACAGCTCTGATACCGCGGCTCCAGCCCATGGGAACGCCTCTCCCCGCTGCCTCGCATCACCTACAGCAAGGACGGGCTGTCAGCAGCGTTCACTCTGTGATAAGACAACTGAGCAAAGCTCACTCTCTCCACAGAGGGGCTGCAGAACCTGTCCCGTGGCACAGGACAACCCAGCCACACGTCGGGTTCAGCTTGGTGACCCAGCTGTGACAGTTCACCGACATCCAGCACCCAAATGCAACTGCCTCGGGGTTCAGCAGCTCCATCGAGGCAGCAGAGGCTCGGGCAGGGAACCAGGACCGTCACCGGGAAAACAGAGATGAATTCATGGGCACCTTCTGTCTGATCCCCCGCAACCGCCGCCCGTGGTAACACCACCCCGTGACGAGGGCCGGTGTGTGTGACAGTCCCATTCCCCCTCCCCAGGTCTGCTGGTCCCCCAAGGGGGAGGGGTTGCAGGCAACAAAAAGATACAACTGTTGCATTGGCCGGGAATCGAACCCGGGCCTCCCGCGTGGCAGGCGAGAATTCTACCACTGAACCACCAATGCCAGATGTGAGGATCTTCTTAGGCACTGCCCCACGGCCCCGCACCCCGCTCCCAACCTCTGCCCTTGCACCCTGTCCCCGTCAGTCCTTTCCCAGAACCCATACGCAGGGAAAATGTCCATGCCCGTGTTGTCCCCTCCCGGGTGCTCATGGCTGGGTGCGTCCTCCCAACACGCGAGTGTGTGACGTGCGCTGGGCTGGGGTGCCAGGGGGGCCCGGGGGATCCTCACCTGCCGGTACTTGCTGTACTCCTCGCCCAGGGCATCAAAGAGCTGGCAGAGCTCCTGGGTGTACTTCCAGGATGGGTGCTTCTCTGGCAGCACCTCACGGATCCGCAGCACCGCCTGGGAGCTGACATGGAACCAGAGGTACCGCAGTGCTGCCTCCGACACTGTCCCGTTGCGCTAAAGGGCAAGACAGTGAGAGCCATGCAGCCCCCGTGGGTCCCTGGAGTGCTCCCATCACGGGACTCTCCCCTGACACCTTCTTACCAGGCGGGTGATGTTGGATGGCCTCAGCACCTCTTCGTACTGGACCTGGACTGTGTAGTCGATGGGAAAGTAGTGCTTCTGGAAAGGCAAGGAAGAGTATGGGGGCTGGCAAGGGGCGAAGTGATGGAGACATCCTTGCCAGCCTCAGCATGGGAGCCGGTGCAAAAGCCCTTTGGTGTGGTCGGCCCCCAGGAGAAGTAGCTCTGGGCACAATGTGGCACAAATTGTCCCTGGTAAAAAACACAGCATCCAGCACCCGGCCACTGTAGAGCAGTGGGTGCTGCCCTCCCATGTCCCCCCGTGGAGCAAACCGGGGCCCTGAAATGCCACGTGTCCCCCCACCTCCCAAAGCTGGGGTTACCATGTACTGCAGGCGCATCTCGTACTGCAGCTTGTCCTGGAGCAGGCGGGTGAGCTCGCATTCGCCCGGCGCCGCAGCCTCCAGCCCCAGCACAGCCAGGACACCTGGGCAGCCAAAGCCAGTGGCATCAGCCCCCTCGGGGACACCCACTGAGGTGACTATTGATGCCATCCCCTCTGTCCCCCAGCTGTACTCACATAGGACGGCAGCGTAGCCCTGCTGCATGTTGATGGTGGCCGTCAGTGGAGACCCAGGCTGTGCCTACATGGCTGGGGCTCACCGGGAGCCTCCAGGGCAGTGGCGTGGATGGTGTGGGGACAAGGGACAGGAGTAGGCTCCGGGCACTGGCTGCTCTCCGGTAGCCCTGGGCAGTTGTTCCCTGCCATGGATGGGGGGTTAGTCCCCCTTCCCGGCAGTCCCCGCTGGCTTCTCCTCTCCAGCTGGTGGCAGGAGGCAGCAGGTCCCGGGGCCGTCACAAGGTGTTGGCAGGGATGTGTCTGCAGGGGTGCAGGAGCACCCCCGGACTGCAAGAGGGAATCTGGGGGAAGAGAGCCCCGGCTGCAGCCCCAGGGCAGGCAGGCGCCAAGGCTGCAGCCCCCAGGCAAGACACCCGCTCCGAGCCCCGGGGGCGACGGGGAGCAGACAGCCCCGCGTGAGCCTCTGGTGGCCAAAGGACTGTGAGTGGCCGTGGAGCCGTGTATGGCTGTGTCCCGCTTGGGGCAGGGCTACCAGGGCTTCCCTGATGACACCCTCAGGGGATTTCCAGGGAAGGAGGGGGCTCAACCTGGCCCCGTTATCCCAGCACTGAGTTAGTCCGGCCTCAGCCGAGGAACGCTGGGGGACGGAGTTGGTGAAGTGGCCAAGCCACCGCATGCTGGGTCCCCACACAGAGGTGTCGTGTCCCTACACCCCCGTGAAGGGGGCTCTACCATTCCCCACGCTGTGGAAGGAACCATAAGACCATAGCGTGTCCTTGTGCCACATTTTCCACAGCGTGTCCCCTTGTGAAGGGGACTGTGTTGTGTCCCCGGCACGGTCCATGCCCTATCCCAGCACAGAAGGGGCCCCATCTGCGTCCCCACACCATGTCCCGGTGCCAGGAGGGCCACGCTGTGTCCCCACGCGATGCCATGTCCCAAGGGAGAGCAGCCGTGCCGTGTACCGTGCCGTGCCCCCACGCGAAGGCGCCGTGCAGTGTCCCCGCGCAAAGGGGTGCCACCCACATCCCCAGCGAAGGGACCTGCGTGCCATGTCCCTGCAGTATGTCCCCAAGCAAACACGGCCGGGTCGCGGGCTGTGTGTGCCCCGTGCCGCGTCCCCACGCGGGGTGTGGGTGCCCGGCCGCCCCCCGCGCCCCCNGTGGGTGTCCCCGGGGTGGGCGGCGAGAGCGGGAGTTGTACCCCAGGGTACGCAGGTAGCCCAGGCTGGGCTAACCCTCGTGGGTACCTCACTGCTCATCGGGGCGCTTTGCTGCCCCAGCTGGGTGGCCCCAGTGTGCTCAGCACATCCAACTGAGTGGCCCCAGGGTGCTTGGCTCATGCTCCTGGGTCCCTCCCTGCTCCTTGAGGTGCTTCACTGCACCAGCAGGGAGCCCCTGTGGTGCTGGTCTAACTACGGTGCATGCCTCCTCCACTCCTCAGGGTGCTGCACCATCCCTGCAGGGTGCCCGCCCAACCCAGTCAGGTGCCCATATGGCCCCCGAGGTGCCCAGCTGACCACTCTGCACAGCCCTAGGTTCCCCAGGCTGCTCTGCTCTGCCAGCACCGGCACTCCCACGGTGCTGGGCTCTCCTGGCCAGGTGTCCCAGGGCACTGACTGGGCTGAGCACCCATGGGCATGTTTCGGGGCAAGCAAAGTGGGACTCAGCCCAGTGCCTTCCCAGCACGCACCTGGGGGAGGGCTACACTGCAGCACTGATCTCAGAGGGGCTGAAGTATTCTTGGCTGGCTTCAGGCCAGCAGGACTCTGCTCCCTCTGGCCCAAGCCCACGTCATCCTCTCAGGATGCTTCAGGGCTGAGCTCCTGCCAGGAGCAGGGGACAAGGGACATGGGACATTGTCCTCCCCCACGTCACCCTGAAGAGCCCCTTGGAAGAGCCACTGTGTCTGTGCTCAGGGCTGCTGAGCATCCAGAGGGTCAGCAAGAAAAATCGACTATCAAAGAGTGGGTCAGTGCTCCCAGGGAAACGCGTGGGAAGGAATGCACTTCTGCCTGTGAGAGCGCACTGGGATTCCCCTGGCAAGGAGTCAGGGCCACTGCCGTGCTCCTGCCAAGCTTCCTCTGGTCCTGGCCAGTCTTGGGCACGGCCCTTGCCTCCCTCCCAGCACTCGTCTGGGGGCAAGATGCTCAGCTCTAAGCAGGGAAGGAGCTGGTCCAGCTCCTCACTCAGGTGGCCGCAGGGATTTTACCCGCAGCTGCTGCAGTCACTGAAGGAAGCCATTTAATAGCATTCCCTGCCCACGTACTCATCAGCCTGGCAGCCGGGATGGGGCGAGGAAGAGAAGGGAAAGTGCGGAACTACGCAGCGCTGTGCTGGGGGCGGTTTGCTCTCCTTGGCTGCTCCGGGCTGGAAACCAGTGCTGGGATGAGCCCAAGGCAAACAGCTCTGAGTGCACGGCCCCGGGAGCTCTGCTCCCACACGGCAGCCAGGACCCGGTCCCCTGCGGCTGCAGGGGAGAACCCTCACTGAGAGAAACCTTCCTTGTCCCAGCGAAGGGGAGCTGGGGGCTCAGCCAGCTCCCCACAACCCCCCGGCTCCTTATGGCTGGGAGTGAGTCCCTCCCAGGCTTGGCCTTGTACTGGAGACAGGTTATTCACCAGGCACAGCCAAAAAGTAAAACCTTGTGCTTGAAACCAGTTTGGGAACATCTCAAGACGTCCCCCTCCCCCGCTTTCACTTTCAGGACACCAGCATGACAAATACCAAGTGTCACTGGAGATCTGCTGGAAGTACCCTCTGATCCAAAGCATCACTCCCTCGGGGAGGACAAGGGACAGGGAGCACAGGGTGAGCACCTTAAGTCTATGGCAAGCCAGAAGCTGGACCCCACGAAGCTCAGTTCCCCTTCGCCTCTCCCTTGACACAGCCACCCCCACTCAGGCGCGGGAAGGGAGCACAAAGCCCTTTGCTCCGCCGGCAGAGGATGGGTGGGGCTCCACGTGCCATGTCAGAGCCAAAGGGTGCAGCCCTGGGTTCTAAGCCCCTGCCAACGCAGGCCTGTGAGGTCGAGACGAAGACAGGAGGGGAGAGAAGGGTGCAAAGGACACGGCAGGAGGGTGTGTTTGCCCTCACCCCACACAGTACACGCACCAGAGAACGTGAAAGCTGTTCAAAGGGAGCGCAAGCACCAGGCCAAGGACCACCTGTCTCTCCAAGCCCCAAGTGGGGAGCAGCATCCTCACCGGGATGTCACAGGCTCTCAGACAGATCCAACCAGCAGGAGTAAGCAGGGAGCAACCCAGCAGAACCAGGAAGCACTTGCTGTGTGGGTGCACTCTGACTGGGAGCCTCTGCAGCCAGCTCCCAAGCCTCTGGGACAGGGACCTTTCCCCAGCCCTCCTGGCAGCCAGCTGCTCCTCCCAGAGCTGCAGCTGCTACACTGGGCAACCAAGACCCTTGAAGTGCAGCCATGCTCTGGAACGCCTGGAGAAATGACTTCTCTCTCTCCATAGCCTGCTTTGTGTGTGTCCCAGGGCAGATCAAGCAGCAGGGGACCAGCTCCAGGCAGGGCAGGGGGGCAGCGAGGGGCCTGCAGGAGCACAGGGGCTCAGGGTGTGCACATTTTTGTATTCCTCCTCCTCCCCTCCTGCTCCCGCCAGGTCAGCAGCAGCTGCCACGAAGGAGAAGAGCCCCAGCGCCAGGGTAGTGAAAAAACAGGCTTTTATTCTTCATGTGCTGCTCACAGTCACAGCTTGGAGACACTCTCTTGCCAAAGTTATTATGAAACAAATCAAGTCCCAGACTCAGGCCTCGCTCTTCCCCACCCCCAAGAGAGTCAACATTGTACAAAACTCTATTTACAGGGAAAACAGTCAGAAATGGCAAGTCCAAAAACCCCCTTGCAATTCAGAGGAAAACGTTCAAGACAAGTGTGACAGTTACACCCTCCACACAGCCAGCTTCCCATTGGCTGCTCCCTGGACTAGCATAAGCCCAGAGCAGCTCACCACTGGCTACTAAGAGGGGCCTGGTAATCCTGAATCATGCCACAGCTCTTTCCTTTCCTTTTCTAAAACGCTGGGAAATCACAAACTCCACTTGACCCAGCAAAGACTCAGCTGGATCTGCCCTACAGAACTTTCAGCAAGACACCCTGGGACTCCCCAGTCTGAAAGGGAGGACAAGGAGATGGGGCTGAGGGTCAGCTGGCATCCTGCCTTGGGCACTTCCCAAGAGAGAATTGCTCTGGCCAGAAGCTGGAATGTCAGGAGCCTTCACATAGGCAGCAGGATGTGTTGGGAAACCTAATAACTGATACTGTATTTACTGGAGTCACATTACTTTGAAACATAAATCAAGAGGACCAAACCAATATTTGAAAAGGGGGGAAAAAAAAAAGCACACATTCCTCCTCCCAACGGTGCCTGGAAGAGCACCCAGGGGAGCCACGAGCAGTTCTGCCCCTGCCAGCTGCCGCTCAGAAAGCGTAGCGCGTGCGGATGTCTTCCAGCTTCTTGGACACCTCGGGTGGGGTCCGGTCCAGCTCCTCGGCCACATTCTTCTGTTTGTTCGGCTCCATGGAGTTGAACTGCTCACACAGGTCCCCATCAATCACGTTCTGCAGGGGCAAGGAGAAGAGAACTGAATCGACACCACACAGAGGCACTGAACCCTGCCTAAACAGGGGAAAATGGCCACAAACAGTTTGTTCCCAGGAGTTTCTTAATCCTGTCCTGGAAACAAGACCATGCTCGGTGACCTCATCTGCTGAATAGCAGCAGTTAGCATCACATTAATTACTGGCCAGCTTGATTAACGAAACAGAAACCCAAAAGGCCTGGGTGCAGCTGAAGAATCACACAAGGGAAAGGAAGAGAGATCCGCTTGGGTCTGAGCCCTGCACTGGGAAGGGTGGGGGAGGCTGTGAGTGATGACAAAGGCAGCTTCAAACACATGGGCGCTGTCTTTGAGGCTGTGTACGCTGCAAATCACCCTCAAGCTCATCGAGAACACCACCACCCTCTGCACCTGGAGAGCTTCGTCTGCTGGGACAGTGTTCTGACTGACTCCACACACATTACTCTGGTAGTAACTACCACCAGACCCTTCTGGCCATAGCATTTAGCAGTTCACAGCTTCTAACAGTTCCTCAAAAGCAGAAACAGGCAGGAACAGCTGTTTCTGAACTTAGATTTCCCTTTCCAGTGGTGGTGGAAAAAACATAACCCAGGGCAGCACTCGGTTTGACCCAGCCACACCAACAGCTACGTAATGCTGCTTCTCCTGGAGGAAAATGGAGATGCTGTAGGAAATGGAAAAGTGCAGCTACAGCACCTCTCGGCTTGGGTCTTGGGACCAGCCCTCAGGAGGCTTATTACAAGAGTTAAGAAACCGAAACAGACATGTATTAAGTGCTAAGTACTGTTTTCCTTACAGAGTGCTGCTCAAGAGCCAGCTGCCACAGGCACTACATGAGCCATTACTGACAGTACCCCCCCAGTTCTCCCTACTGAACAGCAACCTTGCCTTGTTCAAGACAATAACTTTGCCTTGCTTTTGCCAGCCTCAAGCTGTACCCCAGAGCAACTCTCTGCACCCCCATGACAAGGTGATCCCACGTGCTCAGGGCCTACCTTCACTGGGAAGTAGTAGGAGCGGAAACTGAGATGATCTCGTCCACATAGAGGAGGGTGCTCAGACCGTAAGTGCATTTCCACATGCTGGAAGAAGTCATGATCCTGGGGAGATTAAGGATTGATAAGAGAACAGTTTGGTACACATCAGTGCTGCTAGCAAGGCAGGACAACACCCATCAGAAGGTACTCCTGCACTGGCTGAAACACTGCCATTACACGGCCACTTGGGGTTGGATGAGACGATCTTCAAATGTCCCTTCCAACACAAACCATTCTGTGGTTCTGTGATTACCAGACTCTGCCAGAGCAGCCCTGCACACGGCAGCCAAGGTCATGGCTACCCCCTCACCACTTCCACCTGGGAAGCACCCACAGCAGAGCTAAGCAGCCACCCTGGTCAGGATCAGCCTCCCAGGAAATGAAGCGTAGAGCAGCTGTGCAGCATGGAGCTGCAGCTCCAACAGGGAATGTCTTGGCATCCAGTGCTCCAAGAGGCCATAGCAAATGGAGAACAGAATACCATCTTCAGGACTTGAAACATCAATAGTTTAGAGGCTACACAAAACATGCCAAAGGACTCCTCCCTCCTCAGACACTGAACCACCCAAAGCTCCTCGAAAGCACAAACAGATTCAGAACAGCAGTGCAACAAGGAAAGCTCTCAACTCTTTACAGAACCAATGCAGGAGCCAGCAAACTCCTCTTCTCTTCTGCATTGGAGCCACAGGCTCTCCCGCAGCTCCGGTGTTCAGGCACTGTGGAGCCCTTCAGGGAATGCAGCACATTAATATACTGGCTGGGGATAGGTGCACAAAAAGCAGCAAGACTGCAGCCTGATGCCTGGGCTTGCTTACCTCATGGGAAGTAAAAGGGACCAAGATTCCTATCCCCCCTGATAAGGTGGTATAAACAAGAGATTCAGAGCCTCCTGGAATCAGTGTGGTCTTCTGCAAGGAAAGCACCGTCTCTCCCACGTGATAATTCATAATCACTTCAGCCTGAAAGGCAAGCACAGAAGCATGTTTTTTCTTGAGCTTATATAAAAGCATCAAAGGGCTTGAGAGAGGAAAGCAGAATAAATTCAGCCAACTGCTAGTTCTGAAATGCCTTTCTAGAGAGGAAGTGCCTTCCACCTGTGACCAGATGGCAAAACTCAGCTGGACAAACGGATGCTAGTAATGAGAGAAAGCAGCAAAAGAAAATGAGCTGCTTCCATCAAACATACCAAACAGCCTTCAGCTCTGTATTCAGAAATTTGGCTTGGAGCAACAGTGAAAACAGATCACCCACAGCACAGCAGATTGTGTAGGAGCAGAACTGCCACTACATCTCCTGGACAGCATTGCAAAGGCCTTCACAGAAAAGCAGTGCATTCTTTTCCTACAATAACCACGTGCTTCCCCATGAAGTATTACCTTCTGCGATGCTCCATTAAGCAGGCCCCTGTCCCAGAGAGCTTTGTTGCCTGTGGGATCCTCATCTACCTCATCATTGGTGTTGGGAGGCAATCTCACCTGTGTCGAAAGTGGAAGAAAGAATCAGCAAGCTGCAGAGAAGCAGCACATTATCTCTGGAGAACCCTTGTGCTGTCTGAAAGGCTGCTTTTGTGGACTCTGCAAGAACCACTTTACACTTACAGCAGAATCATCCAGGTGCCTCTCCAAAACAGCCTTCACAGTTATATGACAACAGTGGTATCAAGACCAATAGCCCATCACTCAACATGGGCAGGGCCTCACGACCAGCCTCTGCCCAGCCTGACACTTGCAGATCACCCTGGGAGGTACGGTCAAACTGATCTGAAGGTGGTTTCCACTAAGGAAACAGTTTGATGGATGTGGGGCAGGAAAGCTGAAGAGGACTGATTTGTGTGTGTTGGCCAAATCCTGCAGGCGCAGCATCTGACGCGTGCTGAACTCTGCACTCCAAAGCACCCGAGCACGCTTCAGAAAGAGATCAAAGCTCTGCCAGAAAGACCATCTATTCTTTCCTCCTCCCTTGCTGAAATCCAGCCAAGTGGGGAAGTGCTGGCTGACAAAGCCAACTGTGGAAAGGAAGTGACAGAGAAAGCTAAATGCCAGCGATGAGGTTAAGTCAGAAAAAGTAAGAGTGATAACCCTGACTAAAGTTCTCATGGGCCCTTTCACAGTCACAAGCTTCTTTTCAAGGCTTATTCACAGTAAACACAAATTACTGGATACCTCAGAAATATGTTTATGACTTGCTGATGCTTAAACTTATTTGCTTCATTTAATAAACCGATAAACTGCAGCCCACTATGATGACAGAGTCACCCCATGAAAACAAGTCAATGGTACAGGGCGTTGTCTCCAGCTAAGGACAGATTCTCATTCTTTTAAGATAAATCATGGATGTTTTAAGGGAAAACATGTCCAAAAAGCCCCAACTTCAGCAAGGCACACTCACCACACAGATGTTACCAAACTTGTCGGCTCCAGCCACAGTGTCGTAATCCAGGAGCGTTGCTGTAGTGACCCACCGGGGGTAAGTGTCATCAGCAAAGATAATGAGCTGGTTCTCATTCCTTTTGTAACGCACCCAGATGAAACTCTCCTGAACGTCTGAAACAATCACTCTGTGCCCAATGGTTTGGATCCCACAGATATAGTTGGCAATGTGCTTTTGAGAGAGAAAGGACAAAACCTGAGTGCTTCAAACAGGGAAGCATAACCCATTAACTCTACTGTACTCCAACTGAAACACTACCTCTGCCCGTGAACTACAGCTCACTCCCCGCTTCCCCAGCCTTTCCTCCAAAACTACCCCTCATTTCTGCCATACCACACTCCCACTCCAAATACACCATCAATACAGGGCAACCTGACATGCACCATGTGGCATTCACAGTCTTCTCTGTATGAATACTGTCCAGAGAACAAGCCCTGCTGGTGAGCCCATGACTGGAGATGCCAGGACATCCCTACAAGCAGGCGTTGCTTCCCTGTCTCCTCACTACGTGGTCATGGAAGGTCCAAGAAGGAAAGTTTCACTTTTTCATGTGAGTCATGTTTTAGGGAAAAAAACCCAAAACGTAACAAAACCAAACAACACCAAAAAAAAAGTTCCCCTACAAGTTCCCAGTCTGTCTGTTAGCTTGCTGGAGTTCTTTTGTGTAGTAATGAGCTACTGGCACAGGTTCTGAAGCTTGCACGAGAGGGGGAGGAGCAGGCAATTAAGAGTTAGAAAATCATGCTCCTGCAATTTCTTTTCCTAAAGTAGCAGAGATGCTCAGCAAGAAGGAACATCTATTTCAAGGAGAAAATCCCCTTTTCAACATTCTGGGGATCTGATGAGGTGGTCATATGCACCCTCCAGCTTCTGTCCCCCAGCTGCTGATCACCTGAACTAACAAAACATTCCCAGCAATTATCTTCTATATAGGCAAGACCTCTCACATTTGCATCAGGTGGCCAAAGGAACAGTCTGTACAGACCCCTGCACACGGTCAGTAACAGCCTGCACTGAGCTGGGACAAAAGGGAACTTGCAACACTGTCAGAATGGTGATAGGAAAACGGTGTGTGCATGGGATGTAGAGGGGCAGCACAACAGCCCAGTCTAGTCCAGTACTACTCTGGATGGATGCACCCAGCAAGGCAAACACAGCTCCAATGACCAAGTAAACTGACACACTTCAGCTGGAGTAGCAGCTAAACCCCTTGTTTCACTCCTGCTGCAAAGTATCACTCGTTCCAAATGGACAGCTCTGGTCAGGAACAGAAGGCAGTACCTTATTCTCACATTTCCGAAGCAGTTTTTTCTTGCCCAGGTCATACACACGCAGGAGCTTTCCAACTCCAATTAAGACTCGGCCTTGGAACGGAGCAATGGCTGCAGGGACCTCCTCCACAGGGGTCTAGAGAGGGAAGAGGAAGACTGTGAAATCCTCATTAAGAGAGCTAACCTTACATAAATCTTCAGAACAGATTCAGCTAATGGTATGGTTGAAGTTCATTGGCCTATATCAAGGCTTTCCATGTAAAAGGCTAATAATAATACAGGAGAAGCAACAGGTCAGTCCTTTGCAGGCCTTTTGACAGCAGCAGATGTCACACATAGAGCTAAGAGAGCCTTGGGTACTCACACACAACACTCTGCTGGCCGTGCACCTTCACTGAAGCTCAGGACTGCTGTAAGAACCCCATACTGGGCAGGCAGCAAAAGAAGGTAAGGGCCTGGTTGCCTCAGTTCTTACTTTTGGTTTACATCCAACAGAAAAACTTTAGACTTTGCCTAGACCTACCCAGACTGTTTTTAAAGAAAGGCATGAATGTAATTCAGCTACTTGACACTGCCACCAAAGAAACTGTTAAATATCAATAACTACCGTTGTGTCCACAATTTCAGTAACTCAGACAGGGTTACAGTCTGAAAAATCTCCCACCACTAATCAATCCAAAATGATCAGCCACAGCAGAGGAGGGGAACATGTAGAGAGCTTCCAGTTATGGCATTCCTAGCTTGGCTGCACTGGCTAAGGGAAGTTTATTTCACTACTTCAGCTCTGTCAACTTCCCAGTGGGTGTTCAGTGGCACCAGGGAAGGCCACGGTCCAGGACAGAACCCACTCACTGCATCAAGACTCTAGGAAGTGAGTAAAGCCACAGCATTCCTTTCCATGTGTTCATCTGCTCAAATCTAAGCCATGCTGGAAGCATGTGGGAAGAACAGTAATTTTTCTGCTGAAACCTTTGCTAAAGCCCCCGAGACCTATCAAACAAGTTGGTCACTAATCATTTCTACACACAATCAAACAGCATCCAAGGAAGATGACAGCTCACACCAGCTGCACATAGTCAGCCAAGGACTGATAGTATTAGCACCAGGGTTCAAGTGACCCAAGTATGAATTTGCTCTGTAAACAAGTGCTTAAGCAGCTCTCTGAGCTCATATTCCAGAAAGCAAACAGAGCCATTTCCCTCCCCTCCCTAACAGGGGCATGAAAAACACTGCTCCTTTCCAATTTACCCAATTAGATGGGTAAAACTGGGACTCTTGGGAGATCTGTGTTCAATCCTCAGCTCTGCAAAAGATGGACCAAATGATTTTGTAGGAGGCAGCTTATTTTCTCCAAGGCTGCTTCCAATGTGTAACACCAGCACGATAATCTTGCCCAGGATGCACCAAGGACTGCAATATTACTGCAGCACTCAGGCAAGTAAAACCTACTCCAACACTCAGACTGGAAATGACCCCATCGCTCCCCTCACCTTGTGCAGAAACTCCAGCTTCTCACCACTATTCACCAGCTTGTATGTGTAGACAAACCCTCCAGCAACTGAGCGTGGGTTCAGAATCAGGTCCTTGGCGACTCCCACCAGCACGTACCACTCATCACCAGTGTTGGAGAACCGGCACACGGCCACGCTGGGAATGACAGGACACACCAGGACATCAGTGTCATCACCACACTAATGCTGCACACCCCAACTGGATTCCCCAACAGCACAACCTGCACCTGCACAGCAGAGATTCGAGAGTCCAACCCTTCAACATTGACATTGCCTTTTAAGACGTCATTTTTCCTTCTTGTAGAAACGTTTAATGCAGATTTGTTCATTCTTCCACACTCTCCATGTGTGTTCCAGCCGTCATATATGCCCAAAGCATTTTATGTTTTCACAATGCCCAAAGTGTTACTTTACACTTTCACAGGCTGGACACTGCCTAGCGATGTGCAAAACTCTACTAGAAGTTGTTTTTCAAAGGCTGATCCCATTGGGATATATACAAATAACTTTCCTCATCTTCCAGTGTTATTTCCTGCTCAGTACATGGCTCAGGCAGGTTGGAAATGACAGGTCAGCCTTTTGGACTAACATGACCTAACTCTACTTCACCTGCTGAGGCACTTGCTATTCTTCATGGTTATTGTGTTGGTTTTCCCCTCCAGTCCTCTAACACCTTCCTTTCCATTTAATCTGTCCTCAGTTTATCTGGATGAGAAGGGGAAGTGAGAGATAACAGCACATTCTCCTGTTCCTAGCTCTCTTATCTGTCATTTACACCCCTGTGTTGTTCTTTAGGCATTGGGGTCCAGCAATCACATTTGGAGCACAACCAGCTCATAATGCCACACGTGGACAAGAACAGGGTTGGAAGGGAAGGGAAGGCAAGACAAATCACTTCTGGAATTTCAAGCCAGTTGCTTGATAACATGCTCCATCTGGATTTCAGCTCAGTAACAGATAAGCAAAAGGAAAAAAATACCTAAGACTCACCACAAGCAGGGACTCTTGCTGCATCTGGCAATGCTTCTTACCTGAAAGCAGCTTCATTCTGCTCCAGCTGGACCAGATCTAACGTATTTCCCTGGATGGGGTTCATCACTCTGATAACAGAAGCCCACTGACCATTTCCTGCCTTGGGGGCACCAAAGATGGACTCAGGAAGATTCTCATTCAGAAAGGCAGCAGCCATCTCTGCAGCCAGCTCCCTCTCATCCTCACCCGCAGCCTCCACCATTTCCTATGGCATTAAAGGACAGGAGAAAACAACAGCTCAGTGATTTCCCTTCTCAGCATGCTGATCCTCTGCATAGGATACAACCTCCCTGTTTTACCTAAGCCCAGGTATTCTGGGGCAAGGTACTGCTTATGAAGACATAAAAGCCATTAAGTTCCAAAGCTTCCACCCACCCTGAGCTTATTCCCCAAGGTGCCTCTACAGCTCAGAGCACGGCTGTGTCGGCTCTGCCCTGCCCAAGGGACAGTTGTCTGGGGAGCTGTTTCTCCAAATCAACAACCCTGGAAACAACCCTGAGAACAAAATAAACAACCCACTGAAATGCAAGCATCCTCAAGCAACCACAGAAACCCCAGAGAATGGTGTTACACAAGCAAGATTGTCCTCCACCAGGTGGTTTTTAAAACACGTCCTAACAACAGGCAAAGGAAGAACACTGGGAAGTGGTGCATTCTGCTGAAATTTCTGTTTTGAGGCAGATCTCCACTCCCCTTTCAGCCCCTGCACAGGGCAGAAAGCCTTGCAGGTAATGGCAGCTGGGAACTAATGAGCAGGGAGTACTTCCAGCTGCAGAAGTCCCCTCTGGGGAACAGATGTGTGTACCTGTCCTCCACCCCAATTACCTCAGCCATTTGCTGCTTCCTCTGTGCCTTGGTGGCCTCAGTGTAAGCATTGTGGTCTGTCTCAATGATGATCAGGTTGTTGCTCTCTGGGTGAATGACAAATTTTCGGGGTGTGTACTGCAACGGGAAGGCAACCTGGTTGAAGACTGCTCCCAGCTTCTCCAGTGCCAAAATCCTGGGGGACAAAGATGTGACAAGTGTTGAACAGGGTCCAAAAACAGCTGTCCAAGAGAATGAAACTGGAGTGGAACTTTTTCTTTGTGAAACTGGTTAGTTCTAGAGAGGAGCAGCACCTTTTTCAGGCCAAACAGCAACTAGCAAACAGCTCCAGAGAGCACAGCAAAACTAACATCCTAAAATGGGAGCCCATGGTGTGGGATAGGTGTGTGCTGCAGCACAAGGTCTTTGAGGGCTCTCACTGTCCCAGGGTGCATTCTGACTGGTGCTGAAGTAAGTCTATCCCAAGAGGAACAAAGGGCACATGCAAGAAGGAAAGTGCACGTTTGGGGAACACATCATCTGAATCTAAATGTGACACTGACTTTGACACGTAATCAAATGCTCCTCAGAGGCACTTCAGTTAAAAAGAGTATGAAAAACGCAATGCCAGCTCTTTCTTCCTGTGACTTGCCAGCTGAAATGCCAGTTCTTCTGGCATTTGGTGTCTAAAAACCACAAGTCTTTCCAGAAAGAATGACTCCTTTAAAAGCAATGAATGCTGTAATATTTTAATGAGGACAGATATGAAAAAGGTGCCTGTTCAAGTGCATACAGCACAGCATCTGAATTTGTGGTCCATTATTTTCATTTATCTTTTTAGTATCTCAGCTGAACTTTAAAAAAGGCAACAAAAACATCCCTGTCATGTCTCTGGTTTCTTGTATCACATGGTTTATTTCCTGCAAAGCAGCCAATTCAGATCACAAACCACAAGATCCTAATATATAACAGGTCCACATTTATTAAAAGCTTCCCTCACTCAGGATAAGAGAATTGAAGAATAATTTGAATTACACTTATTTTAAAAAGCTAGAAAATACAAATCTGAGAAGCACACCCAGTTTTTTTGACAGCGTAACTTTCCTTAAATAGTCTGTTTTCTGAAACCCATCCAAGTGTTTCTATCAAGTCATTATCCATAATAAAAAAATCTTTTTGAAGTCAAGTCACTTTACAGCCCTTTCCTTTTGAATGTCTGGTGGAATTCACTGCTTCACCTGCCTGGCATCCCAGCCCAGAAGCATTTGTATTTCCCTTCTGGTGCTTACCTCAATGTGTTTGTGGAGATGGCCACAATGCCCTCAGGGCACTGCTCTGAAGCAAAACCAGATGCAAACTCCAGCGTCTCGTAAGACAGGGGAGTCAGGTGGAAGCGTGACTGATAGGAATAACTAAGCCAGGAACGGCTTGACATGGCCAGCACCTGGGGAAGACAGGCAGCACATTTATTAGGTCTGGGAATGGAGGTGAGCTCACTTTATGCAATAGAAATGGACGTACAGTGCCCCACTCTTCCCCACTGCAACAACTGAACTCTTGCAGGTGGACCCCACCCAGCTCAGAGCACACCTGAGACACTTCCTGCTTTCAGCTTTCTCTGGAATTGCACATGGCATGAAGAGGAACTTTCATGTACTATCAAGACAACAAATACTCCAACTGAGGTGCACTAAAACTATTACCTGTAAAAGCCAAGATCAACAATACTGTCATATCTCATTTTTTGGAATAGCTTGTTCTAATGGGAACAGGCCTTTTAAAATAAATATTTACTGCTTTGTCACAATCCAAATGCTGTAGCACTCGTAGCGAAATTTACTGGAAGTCATCACTAGCCTATTTTCAATCAAATTATGGGAAACAAAGGAAGTAGACTGACTTCCAAACTATTCAGCTTTATACATTTGGCTAAGTGAGTTTCAGGGCAACCTTAGTTTCTGCCTGAGTAACAACAGCTGATCTCAAAGCAAAAAAGCACTCAGTTATTCTACAGGTATTCTCTGCTAGAGCTGCAAAGCTCCTGATCTCCCAAGTTACAGCTGGCAGGAGCAAGTTGAAGAGATTCACCCAGTGTACCTCAACACTACAGCAGAGCTCGAATTCCCAGATCCAGCCCCCTACGCTGATCGGCAATATTTCTCAACTCTGAAGGTGTCATCCAAAAATGAGTCAAGCAGGGGGTGGCTGATTTCCCTAGTGCCACATCAGAAGGGCTGGAAATGGCACTTCTGATGAAACACATTCTTCCTTCTATGCCAAATCTTGCAAATATTTTCCTTGAACCATGTATGGCAGCTGTCCAGCCCTTGGCTGAGCTATTCCCAACATGCAAGGACACAACCATTCACTGCATCAAGCATTCAAGGGTAAGTTTTCTGCACAGAGCTCTCTCCATCTCTCTGTGCACTAAAAGAGGCAAGATGTGTCTGTAAGCCCAAGAATCTGCTCAGAGCTCTCCAAGCACATTATAAACACAGCCTATGGGTCAGATGAATCCTAGTTCAGAGAAGACAGGGCAGCACTACACAGTAGTAAAGGGACTAAGAACAAGGCTGTTTGTGAAAGAACAAGCTGCGAGCCAGGCAGCTCCATAATGAAGTCATTCTACTTCCCACCCTTACCCAGAGGGTCCTGCTGTGCTGCAGGGATGCTTCCCCACCCTGCCCACCCATAAGAAAATCCAGGATGCAGTGCCTGGGGAGTGGATCTGCACCCCTGCAAGAGCTCGCCTCCCTTACCGCCTCTTGGCCTTGCATTCGGACACGGAAGAGTTTGACAGGCCGGGAGCCAAGGTATCTGGTCCTGGTGTCAGAAAGATCGCCAGTGACAGGGTCCAGGACGGTTCGCAGCAGCACACCGTTCTTGACATCAGCAAAACAAAAAGATCCACATTGAGGGTAAGAAGTAACTTACTACACACATAATTCAAATCAATTGACAGAAGCAGTTTCTGAGGAATTAGCTGTTTGTTTTCCTAGCTGTCGGTACAACTCCCCCCTACAGCCACACTTTTAACAGCAAAGAAAGCACAGCTCCTGCACAGTCCTACAGGGCAGAAAGGATCCCCTCCAAAATAAAAAACAGACAAAGGACTTTAGTGTATCACATAAGCCATAAAAACCTGAGAGTGGATTCCAGATCCCCATCCCTATTGGTACAAAGGATTTGCCCAAAAACTCATGCTCCTTAAAAAGATTTTGCATTCTGACATCGAACTTCAGGCATGTGGAAGAACCTAAACTGTGCTGATTATTTTTACCACATGCAGAATTGTCGAAACAACATTTTTTGGTCAGAGAGTCTGTACTGGATGTAACAAGAAGCTGTGTAACAGCAGAGTTATTAGAGCAGAGCCTCTGCTGTGGGCAGTTACTTGTTTGATACTCTGCCCTACAGGCAGTTTTTAAAGAGCTGCTCAACATTTCACCCAGAAATATTTCTTAAAATACGCCTTCTTTCTTGAATGGGGAAAGCACAGTCTGTCCTACATAAAATCTGGGGTAATACGCTGGCTTTTGACTAGTCTTTAGTCTAAAAATGTATGGGGAAGCTCACACCTCTACTAAAGCACACAGTGAATTCCCCAGTCACGGCTGTTAAGCGCATTGTAACAAAGAGGGAAGTCAGGCTTTGTATTGCACTGCATGGACAGGGCTATTTTAACAATCCACCTTTCAAGCAAAAGCTCCTCAAGACACAGCTGTCAGAACCAGGCAGGAACCCCTCACCTGCAGTCCAATGTTCAGGTACAGAAAGCCAATGGAGCCCCTCTCTCCCAGCTCATCCTGCTTCTCTGTGCCACCCATCTCCACGATGCACAGCGACTCGGGCTGTGCAGGCAGTGCCTGCATACTCAGGGGCTGTAAGCAATCCTGGGGGAGACAGGAGAGAGGGACCACCCCAGTCAGCAAGGCTTGGCATGGCAAGACAGGATTCAAGCTCCATCTAAGGAACTTAAAGATGCCCTTTTAGATCTCCAGAAAGAAGTACTCAGCACAGAAAAAAGAAAAAAGTCACAATAGATGCGGGCTCTATGGATTTTAGCAAGCAGGAGTGGTAGCAGCCTGGGCTTTAGAGAAGATAAACTGGAGCCTTCCAAACTGTTCTAGCACTGTTTGCAGCTATTTAGCATGGAGTGACCTGAGCAAAATTTAGGTTACTGCAACCAGCTTTGAACACCTCACCTGTTGTAGGCAGAGGAATGACAAGTTTGGTTTGCTGCCAACTTGCTTGCAGAATGAGTCTGCTTTTAGTACAGGTACAAACAGGGAGATGAGAGGCGGAAACCCAAAAAACCCCCACCCAAAACAATAGAAGAAAGTGCTTTTGTGACTCATCAGCTGAACCTCCAGAGGCACGAGTGAGTCTCAATAAAACTAGGGTATCTGTTGCAGAGAAGGACCAAACACCACATTTCCTCCCAACCAGCAGAGAAAAGCCATGCAAGCTATCCATTCCTGCTCACCCACCTGAATATGGAAAGAGTCTGGATGGACACAGTCCACCTCTGGAGGATCCCTCTGAACATTTCAAACCAATGGAAGGGCAAAAACAGCACAGCTACTCACCGAAGGGTCAAGTGAAATAATTCTGACAGTGTTGTCCACCAGTCCAACAGCAAGGAACCGGGAACGCTGCTCCCCAGGGGGAACATTGGCCAGGCTCATGCAAACGACGTCGGCCGACATCTCCTTTCTCTCTGTGTACTCATTCAGCTGCCCTGACTGAGAAAGAAAAACGTATGACTTATTAATTAGATACTTTCTTTTTAAATATCATGCTTTGGATTTGTTAGATAAACAATATAACAATTTCTAAACAATTTGTTTTGGCTACAGTTGGAAGAACCAGAAGAGCAAAAGCACAAATACACAATTTTCAGCCTCAGTTACAAGCTTCAGAGACTTTAATTAGCCATTAAATAATCTCAGATAGACACGGTCTAGATATGCAGGGCTTTGATCTATCCATTCTAGAAGGATGCTTTACTACTGAATCCTTTTCTGCAGGTCTGGTCAAGGATCAATCCCTGGTATACTCCATAACTCACTCTTCCAAACTTATTCACAATATTAACACACATACCGGGTCCATCTCAAAGTAAACCAGTTCTCCTCCAGTCAGTGCTATCACTACTTGTCTTTGGTTCACAGCACATTTTACAATGGTTTTCTTCCCTGGTGTCTTCCATTCATTTACTCTCTTATCTGCTCGGATGTGCCGGATCCCATCTGGATAAACCTAAACGAACAAAAAAAAAGGTCACATCAATTCTGTATTTATCATCTCTTCACAATTCCCATTTCACTGGTGGTTTTGATTCAGCAGAAGCCAAAGGCAAGAACTACTCCTGGCAGCAATGATCTAACAGCTATGCACCAGGCTGAACCAGCAGGAAGACACTCGCCAGTTGGGAAAACTGCATCTTTCAACCACAGCAAGGAACTACTGAAGGAGATTAGGACCATTTACAACTGGTCCAGTCTCACCTAGCAAGATATAAAAAGGGGAAGGCTGAATTGGCATCATTCTCTGCCAATCCACATCTTTATAGACGTATGTTGCATTACTGTAGAAATCACACCTGTGCAGCAAGCTGAGAGTGGCAGATGTAGTAGACATGTCAGAAGCAGCTTTCCATTACCTGTACCAAAGCATCATCACCAAGAAGAGAGCAGGACAAGGTGGGTGTAGTACCCAGGAATCCAGAGTCAGTCACTTCTTCTACAGTCTCTCCGATAGACAGCACCAGCGTGGCATTTACGAAGGACACAATAATGTAGGCATCAAATTCATCTGGTCAAGGGAGACAGGGAAAAAAAGAGTGCTGATTTAATAAATGCAAGGCTTCCCAACACAATCAGCAGTCTGACATATGTCTAGCAGTTACTCTTCAGTAGAATTCCTGTGATAATTACAGCTGCTGACAGTATTGCACAAGTTCGCTCTAGGACACGCTGTCCAAAAGCCAGCCACTGCCGGACTCCAAAGAATGCAAGACACAGCCAGGGATCAAACCACGATCCAGATCCAGAGTCAATTCACAATACTCTGGATTCTGGCAAGCAAGATTCTTGTCTATTTTTTTCAAAGAACGCACAAGTTCTAGAAGCCTTTGAGACAGTTGTCCCACCTCACACAAGGAGCTGAATCCAGATTTAACACCCAATGAAGTCAAATGAAATACTCTGCTCCAAAAATCTGAACATAAGCAATCTATCTGTAGAAACCACACCACGGATGCTGCACACAGGAGATTGCAGGACCACAATCTCTATCTAGCAGCCACACAATAAAAAGCTGCAGAGAACAATTAGGGTGCACTGAAGCAGAATTCAGGGTTAAACCAGCTTTATCCTCCTCCAGAAGCTCAACTGGCTTCCATTCACACTGACAGTCTCCTGGAATGAGAAACAATTACATTTTTAAGATAGTTGCAATACTGTCATTTATCCCAATAGAAGTAAAGGTCAGTGTTTGCTCTATTATCTCCAGTGCTGGCTTCTCCCAAAGGGGACAGCTTGGGAGACTCCTGTAGCTTGGACATGGAGAAGCTATGCTAATCAAAATAATCTTAAGAGTTCATTTGGAAATAGGGGAACTTTGTGGGAAATGAGGGTAGTAGGACTGGGTAAAGTGAATGTCCCAGTTTACTGCTGTCTGCTTTGATTCTACAGAAAGCAATAGGTCTTACAAGGGGAAGAGGACAATCTCATTAAAACAGAATAACAAAAGCAACAGAAACAATGAAGTCTATCGGGAAATGGAGCCAGGAGTCTTGGAAGAGAAATAAGATTGCCTCAGAAAAGCAACTCCAATTCTGCTGCTGTTGTCATGCAAGTGCTGTTTCTTAAAAAGAAAATTCCTCATTTTAACCCAACTCAACCCAAAGCTCAGACCTGGGCACCACAGCCTATCTAGTGGAGGTGAGGGTGTAAGAGAGCTGTCACACCTTCTGCCCTTGAAAGGAGATTCTGCATAATTTTCATATGTGGGAGACATGGAGCAGTGGCTAATGACTTTAATAGAAAAGGAAAATACAGGACTCTAACTGGGATGGAAACAGGATGCTACAAAATACAAAGCAGCAGCTTAAAGAGCCTGAGCGGGGTTAACAAAAACAAATGCTTCAAAAACTAATAATCCTTTTCTAATCCACCCTGTTTAGGGGGAAGCATTGCCAAACCTGCTGTGTCACGTTTATAACAAAAAGTTCTTACACACAGTTGAAAATATGCAAAGTGAAAAATTTAAAAAAGCCCCATCATTCTTCTCTGCAACATCTGGCATACAGACCACAACTCTGATCAAACTGAAGAGTTCTGTGTAACTAAAGCAGTTCCAACAGAAGTCTGTGGCATGAACTCTGCTTCTACTCTATTAAGTGGTCACAGCCTATAACCTCCCACAGCTCCAAAACCCTACAAACAAACCTACAGGATTCGGTACATCTGGGGGAATGAGAAAGCAAGAGCTGAATCTGCACACAGAACCCCATCAGTAACGCCAACTACTCGAACACTTGGCTCAACAGGAGAATTCCTCCAACATTAACAGCAGATGATGAGAGTTCAGCAAGACACACACACACTGCTTATTTTCTTCACTGAACAGCAGCTTCTCCTACAAACTTGCACAAATTTTTCAACACCAGAAGTCTACAAGAATTCCTCCATCATGGAGTTGCTAGCAGTTCACAGCATTTGATTCATAAATATCCCATAGACAGGATGTTCTAAGAATTCCATTTCAAAGACCACTGTCGCTTTCCAAATTACTTCAGAGCTGCTGCCTTCCTCCCTGGGGGTTGTCAATTCTCAAGATAAACCACTGTGTCCCAGCTGGAAGTTTAAGCATGTGATTTGGGATAGGACAAAGAACTCCCATCCGAAAACGAAACACATTCCCTTAGTCCTACTCTAAACGAAAACTCATTCCTACCTCTTAATACTTTTTTAGCTCTTTCTTTCCATTGGCTAACATTTATATTAGAGCATGCCTTTAAGTCTGTGTCAGTAGTGGTGACAAGTGCATTTTTGCTTGAAGTCTGTGTTGTTTAATGACTCTCTGCTGGAGCTTTTGAAATAAAGGGTTTGATTTACCAGAATTAAGTCAGTGAATAAGACACATTCATCTAGCCTCAAACAATACAATTTTGGTTTAGAAAATATAGCAGCCTAGTTGAAATTAAGAGGACTAAATCCCTAGGGCACACTGAAAAGTGTTCTCAGTTAGAAAAAGAAAAGATCTATAGATTTTAATATGAAAAGATATCTATTTAGTGCTGCACAATCCCAAGCAAAACATTAGGCTCCCCAGAGTTTTGAACAGATAGACATCATTTTGTATGCAGACACAAGACTTCAGAGATGCTTATTACCCTTCTAATTGCTCCAGTCAGCTCCTTTCAGTGAGTAACAGAGACATTTTAATGACTCTGAAGAACCACAGCTAGACTCATTCTCTGACGCATGCGTTACAAGTTTTCTGCAGCTTCATACACACATCATAATCAGTTATGAAAACATGACATTTCAGTCCTTGAACTCTACACTATCATGCTTTTTGTTATTTGTCATGGATTCAGTTTGAGTTAGTCCATAAGAATTCCATTCTTCTATGTCAGTCCAGTCCTGACAGTTTTCTCACGCTCTGCAGCATCTGAATTTGCACTGATACAAATGCAGTCACCACTAGCTCAGAGGAGTTCAGTGAACAAACTGGTGAGCAGTGGCAGAGCTCAGGATCACTCTGAGTTAACAGACTGAGGGGATGACAGCACGTTTTCCTGGGCTTCTGTTTACTACTGTGTGGCGACTCCGTAGCACCGACTCACTGCACATTGCTCCTCCAGCAAGAGTGCCAGGTAGGGAATGCTGACTCTTAGCTCCCAGCTGTCAACACAGCACACAGCTACATCCACAGATATTCAACTGCAAGAGAGGGTTTGGTGCAAATCCCATCCACTTCTGTCTCATGGGCAGATGAATCCCATTACCACAGGACATTCCCATGCCAGCAATACCCACACGTGCTCCAAGCACACTTGATCTTTTTCTCTTGGGAGTTCTGTACAAAGCAGCTGGGAGCCTAACCTTGGTCTACAAGAGAGCTGAAAATACCCCTAAAACACACACATCCACTTTTAGCAAGAACTGACTGTCCCACAGAGACACAGCTGATTGTTTTGCTTCCCAAGGACTGCAAGATAGACTGGGATTTGCTTTCTACTCCTTAGCTACTGAACTTCAAAGGCAACAATCTTCAACTACACACCAGTTTCTAGAATTTGTTTACTGAAGTTCTTAGCATAAATGTGGCCCCATGCTATTGGGATTCTCTGTGGTTAACCTGGGGGACTGTTCAGTAGCCCCTAGCAGTAGGTACACACCTGTGGTGATCAGCACCTCCACCACCAGCAACCTGTGGAAGAAAAAAAAAGGCTTGGTATTGGTAGTGAGTATCACCACGTACCAGCCAAGGTTAGTATTTGCTTTGAAGACTGCAGATCTGGGTGTTGCTTACAGAGGCCTTGCAGCACACACATATCACGGCATTGAGGCAGAGCCGGGAAACCCCACGCTGCAAACTGAGCCCTCAAGGGCAGTTTCAAGATTAGATACATGTTTGAAAAGCTTCTGCATTCTTTCTGATTAAAACCCACTAAAATAATTTCTGAATTCCAAGAGTTGGAACTTGGGGATCAGTTTCACGTAACTGTATTCAGTGAGTAGCACAGCTTAACAGCTACAGATTCCAGTCTCTCTGAAATCATGGAGATGATGATGCTGAAACCTGGAGAATTTGGAAGGTGGAAAGAAGAGGAGGCAATGAGACTGGTCCACTTCCTGCAGATCATCAATGGTCCTTCACCTCCTGAAATGTCAAAGTCTTCTTCTGGAATCCCAAGAGAAAAGATTTTAAAACTGTAAGGTGATGTCAGAAGCCTCCAGTCCTCAGAAGGAGAAAATCTTACCAACTTCTTTTCCAGAATGCTGGAGAAAAGGCTTCTAAAATAATGGAATGCCCTTTTTCAGAAAACCATGTATTTTTAATATGAACTGTGGAAATACTTTCCTTTTGGCCCTTTTATTTCTGGGAGACATGAAGGCACTTTATGATCAAAGTTCCTCCCATGTTGCTTAGGCAGTACATGCGTCTCAGGACATGAGCACAGGAATTGATGGCAGGTCTTGCATGGCAAGGTAAATATCACTGCAGGGTTTGAAATTCCCACAGGATTACTGGTTCCCTGGAAGACACACTACTCTGCTTAAATACAAGGTATCATGTCACCATAGCAGGCTAAGGCCTCTACTGCAACAACCTGGCCTTTCTAGATCCAGTGCAAAAACCTAGGGAAGCCTTCGTGAGAGTTATATAAAGCACTGCCTTGGAAATAATCCCTGAGACTGCCAGTACCCAGAACAGATTCCCTTCAAGCTTTTTAGGTGTTTCTGTGCAACTCTGTTCTCACCTTTAAGAGAAAGGCAGGACAAGGGACTACATTTCCTCTTGTACTTTAGTAAGGCTATTATTTCAGATCAAA
Organism: Ifrita kowaldi; assembly: GCA_013398055.1. Lineage (NCBI taxonomy): Eukaryota > Metazoa > Chordata > Aves > Passeriformes > Cinclosomatidae > Ifrita > Ifrita kowaldi. The sequence continues at coordinate 44,190 of VZRS01006181.1, forward strand.
ACAAAAAAGCCTGAACAACCAACCAAACCCCCAATCCAGTATATTCTGCCAACCTGACATCTTGACCTTCCCGGAATCACCATCATTCTACACACTGTTGGGTTTTGAATAGGGAGTGTGTCCTAGCCCAGACCGTTTTTTTCACAGATATGCACAGAAGGAAGTAATAAAATACAGACACTGTTGCTGATTTATCATCTTTGTTCCGTAATTTGAATCCCACTCTCTCACAAAGAGCTGATTACTGCAGTTGTCAACACACACATGAAGAATAGTGAGTATGCTCCAACAACAAGAATAGCTGTCGCCTGCTGATGTTTGAGCAAGAACTTATGGGCAAAAACGTATGGGAAGCATGAGACATTCAGCAGCTTCAGGCTGCAAATGTACAGCTGACACAGCATACTGGGTGATGGATGCAGCTGCAGGCAGCTGCTTCTTTGTCAAAAGGAAGCGTGACAGTGCTAGGGGACCAGAGGATGGGTGGCTTCTAAAGACAAGCAGGTGGCTGCTGATTCAAACCACAATTTCTGGGGATGGCACACAACCATCAGGCAGCACCATTCCTATCTCCTTGGACAGAAAACAACAACAAACAAAACACACATAAAAACATTATGACCTTTCTGTGCTTCAGGAAAATACTGCATACCTTCAACATGTCTTCTCACAGTCCATACAGCATTGGGATTACCAGGCAGCTCTGAGACGGCCATTTCGGATACCTAGAGTAAACAGGAAGAAGGTTCTTTTGCAAACAGATGTTTATATTTACTAGAGTAAGCAACCAAACCACCAATTTTTAAGCTTTCCCGCAACTGGGCAGGAATGCTAGCAATTCCCAATTCTGACGCTCTCAGCCCATGCCAGATGTGCTACAGGGCAGAATATATTCAGCAATGATACGGCAACATTATTGCTCTGGATGATCAGCTTTAAAACAAGGTGATCTGCCCCCAGCAGAGATCAGCAGCAGCTGGCAGACACCAGGAATGTTCCAGCTCAATACACTCAAGTATTAGAAGAGACAAAATGCAGGTTGTTGAAGTCAAGTAAACAAAAAGCCTTTGAGAATGTAAGAATAAACAGTATAACCCTTCTATTTCTCCAAGCAAGAGAAAGTAGCTCTCCAGACTACAGGACTTCCTCACACCACCCTCATTTCTCAGGCTGTTCTTCCAAAGTGCTGGATATCTTACCTCAAGTCCATGTCTTAAAACCCTCAGGGATGACCTGGGGCCCCGACCACAAGCCACATACAACTGGGGTGTGTCTTCATTGGCCAAATCTGCTATCTGTGTGGAGAGAAAGTGTCAAAACAATACCCATGGAACGAGAAAATAAAACTAAACTATATATACATATCACACTACTGCTTTAAGAACGTTTTTTCAAACACCAAAAGCTGTGAAGATGTCATAGGGTGTTGCAGCTGCTGCCCTGAAAGAATGTCAAGTTTTACCCAAACTCTTTGCAAAGAACTGGTCTGATGGTCAACAGAGAAGCAGCACAGAATTGCTGGCTGACATCCTGTGTTTAGACACATATTTATCTCCACAGGAATCAAAAGCTACCAGGCCAGGTACCAATCTCAGGCAGCTGTATGAGAACTCTGCAGATTTGCCTTTCTATGAGTCTTTACTTAGAGCAGTATTTCTGGAAACCTGGAATAACACAGCTGGTGACTCCACTTACACATGTGGTAAACAGGAACTTGCAGACGGCAACATACCTGACAACACAGAATAGGAGACAAACTGTCCAACTCATCCACCAGCACCAGGTTCTTCAGAGGTCGTGGCTGAAAAAAGAATGTGTCTCCTTCCTCAAGAGGCATGGCAGAAGAAAACTCTGGCTCCTCATCATCATCCCCCAGGTGAGCTATCTGGTACAGGTAACTTGAGACAGAAAGAAGAGTGTCAGCATGTTCAGAGCAAGGCTCACGTAACTTTCTTTAAGTAAGGCTTAACCAGATATTCAGCTAGTGAGGAAGAAAAAAAATCCAACCCTACATTATGCAGTCATTAATATTTGGCTTTAAGGATTGTCTTCTAGGTGACAAAATATTTAAAAATAATCAAGAGGCCTGCAAAGAAAAAAAACCCCCAAAACCTACAAACAAGAAACCCCCCACAAACTCCCAGCTTCGGCCCTTCGCATTTGCAGCTGTCACTGGCAAGGTATCCCAGAGTGTCTGTGTTTTGTTTACCCTTGAGCCTTTTAGATATTCTTGTGTTAAAGCCAAAGCACCAACTGACAGCTGAAGCCAAAAGCAAGGCCAATGGCTAAGACTTCAACTCCACAGTTATCTATTTTATTGGAATACTCTCACCTTTTAAACCACACTATTTTTAACCACATTCCCTATTCCATTTTATGAGCCTAAATAACACAACAATCAAGTAAAACTTCAGAGAAGAAAAAAAGCCAACAAAAAACTCACAGAAAGATAGACTAAGTTACTTCCTGTTTTTAATAAAAGCTCGAATATGGCTTCCTCAATTCAGATTCAGTCCAGCAAACTGGCTGGAGCTCCCTCAGGTGGCTGACTGTAGATACAGTCAGGAAAAAAAAGAGTTTAAATCTCCATTTCTGTGAATCCCCCACTCAGACACTGTTAAACTAATCTTCAAAGGTGTGCATGATCCTTTAGGGTACTTAGAAGCCCAAACATCAATTAAAAGAAAGCCCTCAAGTATACCTCTGTTAAGGAAAGGAACGGAGTTATTGATAAGAAACCCTATTTACTTCTGAGTGGGCCATACACACAAACATTCAAAACTATCAAACTAATTGAAAAGATAATCCATCTAGGTATGTGATGAACCCTACACAAACAGAAAGGGCTCAATTCTTCCAAAAACTGCTTCAACAGCAAGTAATCTTTTGTTCTCTGCACTTCATCATCTGAGTTCAAACAACAAGAAAATTCCCCCATTCATCATCTAATCCAACTGTTCTTCTCAAGCCCTCTGAACAAAGCACCAATTAACCCGTTAAATCAGAGGTGTTGTCTTTCTACGCACAGTAAGTTCAAGGGTCAGTCTGCAGGCCTGAACAGAACCAGTCTGTTTCAGGGGAAAAACACTGACGTAAAATTGTTTACTCACTGGTTTCCAAATTCAGATGCCACAAAGAGAAACCCTGTTTTCAGCACGCACATGGCAGCAGCAACAGGAACAGTGTCAAAGTACTTCAGCCGAATCTCTGTTACCTGCAAGCAGATGAAGATGTGACCATGATGGTAAAGTACTGGAGCTCCACGTGTGTGATTTAAAAAAAAAAAATATCTGCCTAGCTATCTTTTCCAAAGAAATGAAGCAAGTGCAGGCCAGGCTTAACACATCAGTAGTTTGGGGCACCAGGTCATAAATCACAGACTATTTGAACACACAAGCCAGAGTGCCTGTTTTATTCCAAGACTTTCTGCCTTTTGTAACACTGAGTCAGTTTGGAAAACAAAAGCTGTAAAAATAGCAAGCTGTCTAAGAATGGAAATTTGCTTCACTGAACACCAGCCATTCTCCAGCATGAGAAAAATAACTGTCCTGAGCAAATTTCTAACTTTGATATGGTCTCAACAACTGTTGGTGAAACATCCAAGAAGAATCTTCAGCCACTTGAACATCCCAGAATTTCAGAGCATTCAGAGTTGGAAGGGTCCCACAAGGATTATCAACTCCAGCTCCCGGCTCTGTACAGAACAACCCCAAAAATCATGCTATGTGTCTGAGATCATCGTCCAAACACTCCTTGAACCCTGGCGGGCTTGGCGCCTGCTACACAATCATCCCCTGTACCAAATTTGACGTGTTCAGATGAAGGAGGAATTAACATTCAACATTTACTCAAAAAACCCAACTAGTAACGCTGCAGCAGAATTCTTTTCAGAGCAGAATTCTAAAACAGGCAGCAGCAAGCCACTGCAAGCCTGTAATTTCAACTCACAGACCAGCTGTACCAAGCTAGTTACTTCAATTTGCAAAAACATTGATTGCAGCATGTAAATACTCAATTAAGAGATCAGAGGGCACTTGCTGCAATCCAAGGAAACTAAGTCCCACAGAATTAGTTACTGAAATACTCTCCAGTAGGTTCACGGACCACTGTTCACATCTTTTAAAGAAAAGACCACCTGTAGAATATTTGAAGTATGCTCAAGTGACTCTGCAGCATAATCCTCACAGGATTTTGCAAACCTTGCGTTGTGTCTCTTCATGAGTAATAACCACAGTTGCGACCAGCACTAACTGTATTACAAATATGTAAAACACATGCCCTTACACAGCTAAACCCTCAACAGTAAATAGTTACCACCTTAGAGAAAGTAATTGACTAAGGACTCCTCTCAACTAATGCTTCTGCATTCATGTGATACTTACCATGTCTTCATCAGTCTCCAGAGTAATTTTGAAGATGTCTCCCTGCTCTGTCTGGGCCAGGAAGAAAAACATGGACTTGGTCTTATGTGTAGCAGAGCAGACAAAAATCATCCCCCTCTCTGGGTCATCCAAGTCATTCTGTCAGGAAAGAGAGTGGAGGTCATTGGTGGAATTACCTGACAAGCACAAAGGTGATTTCACTTAAGTGTTTCCATTTCACAGGTGCCTCAAGAGGTCACAGTATGCAAGGAAGCTTTGAACAACAAAGCACATCCCTTCCTTACTCCCCCAGTCACCCCTGGTACATCTCTGCCCCAGAAGGAAATACAGTTGTGGGACACAGTGCCTAAGCATCATCCCTCATCTTTTTCACTCTGCTCTCCAGGCAACTCTCACATATCAAAGCAAAAAACAGAGGAAAGGGCTGCAACCCACATAGCTAGTTTTGAGCACCTTGGCAGGTGTAAAAAGCACTGCGAAAGCACGTAATTCCCAACACCAAAGGGAAAAGAAGAAGCTTTAGATGCAATAGAGCAGCTGCTGAATCACCTGCATCTACAATAGGCCCCATGACTCACAATCTCAAATAATCCTATCTTGCAATGACAGTGCTGCCTGATCAGAGTTTTTGGAGTATCTCCAGTGTAAATCTCAGAGAAGAGACATGAACCACACTCATCACCTCAGGCTATGCCCACCTCTGTCCTCCCTCCCAGATAACACACAGCCAGTGAGGTAAACAAGCCAATGTGTTTTTAACTCCTTTTTTCTTACTTTAAAACCTTCCTGATGCCCTTAACCTTGAAAGGCAAATTCCAAGCATTCATAATCTTTAAAAATTCTCACCCGTCTCCTGGGAATTGGGCATCTGATATCAGGCTGGTCACCAAAGTTTTTGTAAGTAATATAGTTTTCAGAACAGATGAGCACCCCGCTGGGGCCATCAGAACCACCAGGAACTGAAAGAAAGTTATTAGGAGAAAAGCCTTTACCACAGATCTGACTTACTGCCTGCAGAACATTTGGTTTTCTTTAAAGCAATGTAGTTTCCAGTACTCTCCATCACCCTGCATATACAAATCTGCTTTTACTGAAAACGAACACAAAAGACTGAGTACCGCTGCCTGTGCCACCACAAGAACAGGGCAGATGGAACCACGGGACCTGGAAGGATGCAGCTTCTGATAAATTGCTTAAGTTTTATCCTTCCTGGCTTATTCTTGCTTAGAAAGCCATGACACACCCAAAATACCACACTAGCAACTTCGCAGTAAAACACAACCTTCGGATTTCTGGCACGTTTGCCTGCAGAAAAATCCATCAGACAGTTTCTGACACATCTTTAGTTAAAGTATGGTTTTAAAAATGCTTCTCTTGTGATCTCAGTGTAACAAAAGATAGCATCAAACAGATTCAGCACAATATTTGGTGTCTGTCTGACAGCTGTCTACAGGAGATGTAACAGGGCAAGCATACAAAGATGCTCTCCTAGCTCAGCATCTTTTATGCTTGGAGAGGAACCTGCAGCAGTTTCCCTAGTTGAAAGTGTTACATTAGCTTTGCATCCAACCCCTCTAAGTGGGCTGATGGAATCCCATGCAAGAGAGTACAACAGCACCTATATATTACCTAAAACTAAATCCTTTTGCATTGCTACCAGCTAATTTCAGGAGCATTCTCAAACTGCAGCTGCTTCTATGAATGCTTATGTATTTCCACGTGTGAATCATCTCTCATTACCTGACTGCAAGGTCAATTAATTAATTTATACTAATGGCTCAGACTACAAGTGAAACAACTCCTAAGATGTAAAGAGTATTAACTGTGTTTCCCTGGGGAATGGGAACCAAGCAGACTTATGCGAAAATAACTCCGTGGGCACATAACTACCTGTTATGAGGAAGTTGCCATGCTCTTCCAGGGGCTCACTGTATTTCCTGACAACGTGGTTCAAACCCAAGTCCAATTCATAAAACGTCAACGTCTGTTGTGTGTTGGCTGCAGCTTCGCCTGTCGGATCATTGTCTGCTTCCTAAAACAGAACCCATGGAGGTGTCTTTCAAGAGAAGTATTAAGAGGAGGAGCAAAGCTGATGCGTGGCAAAACAGTTTTGAGTAACAACAGAATGAAGGCCAAAAGACTTGCTGAAAGCTGCACAAGAGAAGTTCAGACCAAGAAAACAGGCACATTTTCAGCTGAAAAGCAAAAAGAATCACCAAGACAGAAGAGACTTGCCCGTTCTGGCTGAAGGCAAGACAAAAAGCCAGTAAGCTTGTGAAAAACGAAAACTGTCTCAGGCAGCAAAAGCAGCCAATGTTCCCTGATGACAGATGAAGAACAGAATAGCAACAACAAAGCTCAAAAGACAGCAAAGGGAGATCAAGTTCTTCTCACCTCATAATCCATTTCCAGACAAGCAAACATTGGGTTTTCAAATCCCACATCGACTCCCACCACATGGTAGACCAAGGTATTGGCCTTGTGGGCTTCCAGTGGGGAGGAAATAGTGAGTCGAGCAGCAGCATCTCTGTTCAGGATATACACCAGCTTCTGCTTTTCAATGGCACCTGCAAGAAAGGACAACAGCACGTGAAGCCCATCACTTGATGATTAAATCTGACCACACTTGCAGCCCAAAACTGAGTTGTAAGTTGGCAAGGGAATGTCAGCGTTACTTCAGCTGAAGTTCACCACTGGTGTTTATCTCTGTGCCACCAATTAACCTCGAATGTCTCATTTTAAATCTCTCAGGTTGCAAACACAAAATGACAACTTCAGCCCTTTAAAGCCAAAGCCTGACCCTTTGAGCTACATTCACCTGGCCCGATATTCCATCTACAATGGCTTGAAGCAGAACTACTTGCTCCTTTCACCACACCAGAGATGACAGACTGCAAAGAAGCAAAGACAAATGGAAAGAAGCATCCAGATGTTCTACTGTTTAAAGCCAGTTGGCATGACAACTTTTCCACAAAAATATTTTAACTAAGAAAATGTATCCTTGCCTGACACGCAGCATCCACAACATAAAAAACACCACTCAAATATCAACATGAATGGCACAACTGTAACTGTGCTAGCTTCTCACCCAGGAAAACCAGATACGTTAGAAAACAAACAATATTATTTATTGCTATTCCCAGTATAAAGACATACTGGTAAACTGCCAACAGCACTGCACAGAGCTGCCTTCAGCAAACTGAGAAACTTCCATACACCTCATGCTAAATCTTACCCAAAAAAATTCTCCCAAGTGCCTTTCTATCTGTGCAGCCTGATCAGAAATGCATCTGGCTGTCTCCACAACACATCTCAGAGAAGAGACATGAACTCAGAACATCATTTCAGGCCACCAGAACTGACTGGCTACACTGTAGCACCGGCGACTGCAATCCCATCTTCTCTCCCACACATCAGACTTCAGGGCTCTGCGCACTGCTAAGCAAACGGGTCCCTTTCCAACTGGTTTTGGCCCAGCATTAGAATTTATTTGTGCAATTCCATCAGCATCAAGGAACTACTCTGCACGCCTGCATTCTCCTTGACACAACTCACTGCCTAAAACACTGCCTGAGAAACAATTCCAATTATACGTGGCAAAAACTTGCTCCAAAATAAATACCCACAAGACAGAAAATAAAAAAAATAAGGAGAACACAAGCTGACAAAGTGACTTACTGATCATGACAGCACGGCCCTTTGGGTCCACAGCCAAGTACTGGCCTGGAACGATTCTGCGACATCCACTCTTGCCAAAGGTTTCCTGATGGATCTTCTCAAACACGTTCTTGGAGGGCTGGTACTCCAGAATGACAATGCGCCCCGAATCGCTGCCCACCACGATGTAGTCTTTGGTCCCCCCCGTCAGCCTAAAGGCCATGAGGGACCGGATGACTCCAAACACTTCCACGGTCAGCAGAGTGTGAACCTTCCCTGTGTTGGGATCAGGGCGGAGTAACTCCAGGATCTTGCCCCGGGAAACAACAATTTCTTGTTGTTTGGTTCCTGAAGAACCCAAAACATGAGCACAAGTCAGCAACAACAGAGCACAACATACAACTTCAAGAAGCGCTACAATGGAAGAAGAAACTTCCAAATGCCAATTTTAAGATTACCATGAAGAAGTTCAAAGAAACTTATTCACCACATTAGGTACCACTGTTGTTTGAACATCTTTTAACACACCAGAAAATTGCTCAGAATACTAAACTAAATCTATAGATATATCAGATTGATAAGCAATCAAGCCAACCTTCTCTCAATCTTTCCACAAGTTACCACAGCTCAAGTAACACTCAAGAGCAAATTATAATATACCAGCAAAAGAACCCCAGCTGTACCTAAGCAAACTGTAAAACCCATCTTTCTCTTGTACTATCCAAAAAAACCTCAAGCCAAGACATGCAAAGGGAGGAGAAAATTACCTGAGAAATTGCCATGGATAGCAAAGCTAATGCCTGTGGCACGCTGCAACGTTAGGTTGTACAGAAACATGTTGGCAATAGATTTGCTTCACCTTGTTGTAGCTCTGGTAGTTCTGCAACAAGTAGAACAAAGTTGTAAACTTCTCAAAAGCAAAGCCTTCCATCCAGCAGAGAGAACCGCTGCCCTCCTCCGTGTGCACGGATCACTTTACACCAAGAGCCCGACTGCCACCCCGACATTCGGTATTTATTAGCGCGACCAGGCAAAAGTTTCTCCCAAGGTGTCCCGGCTGCCGAGCGCCAGCTGAGCTCCTTATTGCCGGACGGCTGAGCAGGACTTCCAATAATTACTGCTAATTAGTCTGGGCTCTAGCTGTTCAGAAGCCAAACACAATTAGGGAATCCCTCCGGGATCCCCGCGCCGTTACACGTCCCTAGCACCGCCGTTTCATTGAACGCGAGTGCAGCCACCCGCAGCTGCTCAAGGCCGACTCCTCTCCCCGAGGCTGAGGCGGGAGGGAACCCCAGCACCAGCCGGCCGCCCCGGGCCGCGGAAACCGGCCCTCAGGCTTGCCGAGGCCCCGGCAGGGCACGGAGCCAACACCTCCCNCCGTGCGGATGGCGGCGGATGCTGCTCCGGCCTAGGCGGGCGCGCCGCCGGCCTCCTCCGCCATCAGCGCCGCGCCTGCGCGCTGCCCTCCCGCGCCTTCTCCACGGNGGCTTTCTGCGGGTCCGGCGCGCGCGCGCGCCGTGTGGTGGAAGAGGCTGCCCAAAGCGGTGCCTGAATCCTTGTGGCGCTATGGCAGCTGCTCCCTGCACCAAGAGCCCCTCCCAAGTAAGCCCTCAGGCGCCTTCTAGCATAGAGATCTGCAGGGGCGTTAGCTTCCTTCGCTGCCGGGCGGAGCCCAGCGGCGCCAAGGCTCAGGCACCGCTTTCGACAGCTTCGACGGGCCTCACGGCGGTGGCGACGGCGTCAGCTGCGTCCCAAGATGGCGGCGGCCACGGCGCCGGGACCGAAGGTGCCGCCGGGGGAGGGCGGCGGCCCCGCCGCCTCCGCCCTGTCCATGGAGCGGATCCAGTCGCTGACCGACCTGGCGGACCTGGAGGCCGCCTACAGCCGGCTGTGTGAGGAAGAGGTGTGTGGGGCCGGGCACGGGATGCGGCGGGGTCCCGAAAAGCGGATGCCTCGCTGTCACTGTGCTCCTCATTGTTGGATCCTCTGCAGAGGTGTTTAATACGGACTCAGCCGCCCCTGGGGTCCGGCCGGCGGTGGGTGTCGCCTCCGCGGATCCCTGTATCGCGAGCAGCTTGGAGATTCTGGGATCTCGTGCACTGGAAGCTCGGCCAGGGGAGGAGTTTGTGGGTTTGCTTTCAAATGGCAAACCCATAAAGATTTAGAGGATTAAAGAGAGCTTAGAAACGATTTATTGGTCATATGAGCTCTTGAAAGCACTAATGCCTTGCTAGCTCTGTGTCCTTGGCTTGGACGTGGCATCTGATAAGTTACCGGCCTGGAGCAGAGCCAAAGTCACACAACGCTTCCTTCATCCTTTTTTTTTTTATTATTTTTCAGAAAGTCGTGCAGGAAGAGCTGGATGCCCTCCTGGAGCAGCAAAGCACTATAGAGAATAAGATGGTTGCTCTTCATCGCATGGGGTTCGTGTTCCCCCCGCGTTCCCGTTCCTTCTTGCTGCATGACCCAGATGCTCCTTTCACTGTTGTAGGGGAAGCACATCCATTCTCAGAAAATGTCAGACTTTAAATCAGTTTGTGGTAGAGAACACTAGTTGGATCCTCATCCCCAAGTGCCCAGTTCTTCTCAGCAGCACTGACAACTGTGCCCTCACCCAAACCGACCCATTTTGGTGTAGGCTGAGCAGCTTCTTGAAAGTGTCATCTCAGTGATGCCTTTTCCTGGTCTTAAAATCAAGAATCAAACGCGGTTAGAAGGGAAAAAGGGGTTTTGCCTCTGTATTTATTTTAAGGATCCTCAGGTGCACCACGTCCAGGTGGAATGCACCCCAATGCACACTGCAATGCACACCCACAATGGATTGGGTATATCATTATAGGTGTTACTAATTAGCAGATCTATCAAAGATTCCCCAATGAGAGGCTCGAGTGAGCCCCCCTCCCCAAGGAACCCTCCTCTGGATGGTTCTATCCTAGTTTACAAAATGTGTTCTGGAGAGGACCTTGGTGTCTGGGGCTTTCTGATCCCTAACTACGGGGCTTCTAAGATGTTTAGTCTCCTAGCTTAACAAAATAAGTCTAAGAATGTAGGCTAAAAAGCACTAGGAATACAAAAAGCTATAAAAAGGTATATAAAAGGGGTATAAAAGAAAAGGCAAAAAATCATCATGGCATCATTTGAGGTTGCCAGGTTTCAGCATCAATCATTGGATTAGGTGTCTTCTGTCAGGCTGTCTGTAGGTGTGAACAAATATTACTGCCTCTTCATGGTGAACTTGTGCAGGCAGGCTGGAAAGTCATCCTAAATGGCCTTGTGTCTAGTTGAAGCTCGGAGGACAGGTTTACAGACTTCACCTCCACTTCAGAAGTGGAGAATGTCATAAAGGCCCAGTGGCTTGTTCATGCCCTGTGTGGTGGCAAGGCACAGTCGTCTGTGCAGCCTCTTCCAAAGCAGCCAGTCTGTTCCTTTCTCCTGCTTTGCTCCCAGAGGAGGGAATGAAGTGAGTGAGAATATTGTGACAGGACCAGCTGTGTTTGGAGGAAGAGTCATTGTGCTGTTGCACATCTGACTGGTTAATGTGTGCATCTCACGCTCTGTTCACGTGTGTTCCCAGCCCTAATCTGCAGCTGATCGAGGGGGATGCCCAGCAGCTGGCAGGGATGGTCACCTTCACCTGCAACCTGGCTGAGAACGTCAGCAGTAAAGTCCGTCAGCTCGACCTTGCCAAGGTAGCTGGGCTGAGGGGGGGGTTGGAACTTGTCACCACCGAGCTGTGTTCTGTGCTCACAGCACAACAGATGTGCCCTTCCTTTAGTGGGCATGTGGGCTGGAAGCTGCTATGTTCTTTATTTTAGCTGTGTCTTTCTGGGCTCCTGCATATTGCATGGTATAAGAATGGCAGAATCATAGAGTGGTTTGGGCTGGAAGGGACCTTAAAGCTCATCTCGTTCCCAACTCTCTTGCTGTTGACAGAGACACCTTTCACTAGACCAGGTTGCTCAGAGTCCCATCCAACCTGGCCTTGAACTTCCAGGGATGCTCCTCCATATAGCAGCTGGTTCTCCAGCATCCCCTTCTGTCCATGCAGCTCTTGGTAGAATACCCTGAATAGGGTGACTGGCAATCTTGTCAACTACACAGCACTGAGGACAGTGGAGATGGCCATTGTCACCCAAGCCAGGTCAGGAATCTGGGCTGTTCTATTCCTTGTCCAAGGACAGGCTGAGGGGTGTCGATGCCAGCACTCAGCACAGCTGCTCCAATCAAACAGATTATGTGTGGTGTCTCTGGTCTCTGCCTGTTTGTTACAGGGGACTGTGGCCTCTGAGTTCAGCCTCAGTTTTGACAAATGCTGTTCATCCTGCGGAGCCACTGGTCTTAGCACTTTTTAAGTAGTGTGGGGTTTTTGCTTACGTAGTAGTTTTGTTGTGTAGAGAAGTGTTGCTTCAGTCTCTTTCTTTTTTCCCCTTCACACTGTTTTCTCACAATTCCACTTCCCTGGTCCATCCTGCAGCTGGAAGCATTACTGGTTGCCTTTCTTGCAGAACCGACTCTATCAGGCCATTCAGAGAGCTGATGACATCCTTGATCTGAAGTTCTGCATGGATGGAGTTCAGACAGCCCTGAGAAATGAAGACTATGAACAGGCAGCAGCTCATATCCATCGCTATCTGTCTCTGGACAAGTCAGTGATTGAGCTCAGTCGTCAGGGCAAGGAAGGTAAGCACTGTTTGTGAGGAGATGCTGAGTCACCTTTCCCATGGATATCTAGAGGCTGCTCATTTCCCATGGGAGATTGCCTCAGCCCAACAGACAAAGCAGAAGACGTAATGCTGGCCAGAAGTCTTGGTATTTTATAGACTGAATCAGAAGTGAATGTTTTTGAAGTGTTATTACATTGGAATTATCATTAATTGGAAGGGAAGTTCCTGGCACACAGCTGTAATAGTATTTCCGGTGCTAACTAAGCAAAGGACAAAATGTTCGGACCAGAAGAAGTGGGGGAGAAGGCTCTGTCAAGGAGAATTGTTCTCGTGTTACAGTGTGCTACCAAGCAGAGCAACTGGAAATGAAGGAGTACATTGCTAACAGGAAAATCCCAGTTGATGTGTCGTCATCCTCCATGCAAAATCACATTACATCACACACCAGTCTGTCTTTGCCAGTAAAGGAATTTCAGTGTGTATTCTGCGTTCTCAGCTTGGGACTGCACAGTGCTGGTCTCCTGGGAAAAAAAAGCAGCTCTTGATACAGTACTAACATTGTGCCGTCGCTTTTCCCTTTCTTTTCTGTCCTTTTGACTAGGGGGCATAATTGATGCCAACCTGAAGCTCCTGCAGGAAGCAGAGCAGCGTCTGAAGACAATTGTTACAGAGAAATTTGACACAGCTATGAAGCAGGGAGACCTGCCCCAAGTGGAACGGTTCTTCAAGATCTTTCCTCTGCTAGGCTTACATGAAGAGGGGCTGAGCAAGTTCTCTGAGTACCTCTGCAAGCAGGTAACAGGCTCTGTGAAACCCAGGGGAAAACAAAACCCAGTCTCTGTCAACAGATGTTGTGGAAGGAGATTTTGGCAGTGACGTGTTAACCTTAAAAAACAGCACTGGCCTCAGTTCATATCTCTCCCTGCATTTGCATGCTGGGATGAGCTTTCTGGTGTCTGAATACAGATCCAGGGCCTTGTCCAACTTCTTCTGTGTCTTCCTCTCTGCACGTGCTTAACAATCATACAATGAACCTGGAAAGAGAAGAACAAGTGTCTGCCCTTCCTCGAGCCTTGAGTTTTCTACAGGAGAGGAAAGGATCCCTGTTCAAAGGAGGATAATACAGCAATAGCTCTTGCATTAGGGAGGCCAGTGAAAGCTCTCTAGGGCAAGGACAGAGGACCTGTGGGATGAAGAATACCTTTGGGTGCTCAGCTGACTGGTCCTGTTGTCATGCAGGTGGCCAACAAAGCAGAAGAGAACCTGCAGCTGGTGATGGGGACAGACATGAGTGACCGTCGAGCTGCTGTCATCTTTGCAGACACCCTGACACTCCTCTTCGAAGGTAATCTTCCTTTCCTCTTTCCTGATTGATTGTGAATAGTCCATGAGGAGACTGTCCATAAATTAAAATGCTTTTAATTTTAAATGCCTCATTCCCCTTTGAGCTACAGGTGTCTCACACTCGAGGGACAGGGACACAACTAGCTGAATTTATTCCAGCCAGAAGAGGGCATCACAATAAACCAGTTTTCCTATGTACATTTTGCACAGGCACAAAGTGGATTTGCAAAGGATTTGTTGGCTTCCTCTAGGAATCAGACTCTTCCTGTTTTCTGCATCCGCAAAACAAATGGGTATCCCCTGGAGGTTTCTTCAGGCTTGCAGCTCTCCAGACAAACAAATCAGATCCCTTAGGGATGAGCAGCTGTTGGTGCCTCCGGGCCTGGCTCTTGCCTTCACTAATGCTTGCTCTCTGCAGCGTGTGCCCAAGAGCCATCCCTAGGCTGATTTTTTTCCCTGTAACCTTGCAGGTGCTGAAAGCTGAGACTGGGTTTGGGTGGCAGTTGTGCCCCCTGCCAGGTTTAGCTTGTGTGGCTTTGTCCTGGGGAAGCTTCATACCTTGTATCTTGCTGGGCTGAAGGGCAGCTGGCACACAGGGCATGGCAGGAATTCTCTTTAGGGACAGAGAGATGGTTTCTGCTCCAGGAGATTTGCACTCTTTATCTGTGTAATGAATGATCCTTTGTTAGGTCTGGTCTGTGGACCTGTGTAGCTCTGCTGTGCTCTGGGAACTGCTGGTTGAGTCTCTCCCCTCTCCCCACAGGGATTGCTCGCATTGTGGAGACCCACCAGCCCATCGTGGAGACCTACTATGGGCCAGGGAGGCTCTACACCCTCATCAAGCACCTGCAGGTGGAGTGTGACCGGCAGGTGGAGAAGGTGGTGGACAAGTTCATCAAGGAGAGGGACTATCACAGGCAGGTAAGAGCAGTGTGAGGCTGCCTGATGCAGCCAACTGTGCCCTCCATCCCGTTCTGTGGGGCTCCCACTGCTGTAGAGGCAGCAGAGTTTGACCTTGTGTATTGAGAGAAACCTTGCTTTACTCCATATTTACCCTGGTAGCTGAAGGGGTTCAGCCTGTAGCTGTGCTTTCTGATGGAGGAGGATTCATTTGGAGCATGGTAAATGCACCCTTTGCTGTGCAGGTCTGTAGGGTGCTTTCAGTACACCTTCCCCACTGTCTTGTTCCTGCTTAGATGCAGGGCTGCTGCAACTGTCTCATGGTCACGTACCTTGGTGCCTCTGGCCAAGTGCCATCCCACCACCCTTCCTGGCAGGATGAGCTCTGCCTTGGAGGAGGAGGAAGTGAACTGATGTGGTTCCCTTCTCTGGCAGTGCTTCCTGCAAAGCATTCCTATCACCCCCAGTGAGTAAACACTTCCTTAGGCTATGGCATGAGAAGTGGCTGATAACTCCAAGTCATTGGCAAGGACTGATGACTCTCCCTTTCGTGATTGCAGTTCCAGCAAGTCCAGAATAGCATGATGAGAAGTTCTTCTGCAGAGAAAATTGAACCAAGGTACAAAGAAAAACTCTTTATGCTCTCCAACTTTTCACTCTTGAGTTGTTATTAACACTACCTAGCATTTAGATAACTCTCCCACTCTTCCAGAAGCTTTGTGGCTATTAACTCATAAAATCCAATTGTTAGGTGCCCTTTACTGCCCTTTTATAAAGGAAGCTTCTGTAGTGGGGCTTTATTTTGCTTAGTCATTACTTCTAAGCTTTGGCTCTAAGCATTCTTGGAGGGTTGGCAATATCACTGCACACGAAGGACTGAGATTTTAACTGCCTGTGTCCGCCACCCTTTCATGGCCAGAGTACAGTCCTTGGAGCCCACAAAACTGAGCAGCTCCCTGGACAGATAATTTGTGGCAGAATCAGGAATAAATCTTTGGGTCTTATTTAATCTGTACTGCTGCTGCAGCAGCTCTGTGCCATCAGTTACTTGATAATGAACCGCAGTGCTTTAAATCTCCCTCTTTTTCTTCTTATCATAAATATTTACATAACCCTCAAGCAAGGCCATTTGAAAGTGCACCCAGCCCTCCTGGGACTGCCTGACTTACAAACATGCCTTGAAAGAAAACTTAGGTTCCTCAAGGAAGATCTGTCTCTGAGCCTGCATAATTATTATTTCAGCAGTTATATCCACTTACTCTTTGCTGTAACTCTGCATGCATCCCAGTTTTCTGATTTTTTTCTTTTTCATCTGTAAAATAAAGATGATCTTTCCTTCTCCCACTTGTGCACCATGAGGCTTCAAGCAGGATTTGTAAAATTCTCTGCACACTGATGAAAAAGCTGATGTGTCAGTCTTTCTTTTTTTCATAGTCATCTCTGATCTGAACACTGTGTTCTGCATTGTAAGATGCTGTATTTGTCTCACATTTCCTGAGCCGTTGAGCTTAAACAGATTCTTTATCATCTTCAGAGAAACACAAGAATCTGTGCACAAAAACACGTGTGGGGATGGCAGGGACCAGGCATTTCTAACATTGGCGACATAGGGCTCATGGAGTTGTAGCAAAACTGAGGTAGGAAAGGACTGATGAAGATCTCTAGTCAAACCTCCCACTCAAAACAGGGCTCATTTTGAAGTTACATCAAATTGCTTTGAGTGTTGCAGTCCTTACCACCATGATTTCGACGTGGATGTCTTCACATCTATGAAGAAAAAGAGGGGGAGTGTTGCTAAATCTTGGAGTAGAGTTTGTGAGAAAAAAGCAATATTGCAGAGATAACCTCCTGGGAGATGATTTTGGGGGATATTTTGATTGTGTGTGTGCATGCTTTGCACATACCAGTTATTCTGCTGAGCTTTGCCACTCGACGGCACAGATGGAAAGGGGCACTATTGATCTCATAGTAAGAGAACATACTACTTAACTGAATTGAATTAGTGCCTCTCCTTTTGTAGTCTTGCTGTCTTGATTCCTCCTATTTCTTCCAGGGAGCTTGACCCTATTTTAACAGAAGTCACTCTGATGAATGCCCGCAGTGAGCTCTACTTGAGGTTCATCAAGAGACGAATAATAGCTGATTTTGAGGTGGGAGATGCCATGGCCTCAGAGGAGGTAAAGCAAGGTAACACCTTGAGTACCAATACTCATAGGCTCTGCTCATCAAAGCCAGAAGTTGAGATATACCTGAGTTAGTGGCAGAGCAGAGTGACACAGGGTCTGCAAAGACAATTTGGGAATGCTCTGTGGAAGATGATTGTGTAGCGTGGCCTTTCCAAACCTGTCTTCAGCACTGGTTGTTCCCTCTGACAGGGAAACCAACATTAAGAATGACTGTAGAGTATAACAAACTAAAGTCCCCAAAGAGAGGAAGCGCCATTTGGTCACTGCAGGCACAAATCCTAAGGGTGGAGGCCATGGAAAAACAGGCTTGAGGTTTTGGTACTCTGTAGAGCTCTGGAAAGCACTTTGGCCACCTGCAAAATCCAGCTCAGCAATTTCAACTCCATAGTTGAGGCTTGTGATTTGTTCTAGGCTGGGCTTGGCAAATGTCTGTCCATTAGGTGCCCATGAGACAGGCAGCAAGGGACTTGGTGGAGCTGCCTCCTGGCCCTGGGTTCCTGCTGATGGGTCTCTCTTGTGTTCCACAGAGCATCAAAAATACCTGGACAAGCTCCTCAACAACTGTTTGCTGAGTTGCACCATGCAAGAGCTCATTGGCTACTACATCACCATGGAGGAATACTTCATGAGGGAGACTGTCAACAAGGTAGGGGAGAACCTCTTAGATGCTTCTCTGTGTGTGCTCCTCAGTCCTCTGGTGAGCATCCCAAGGGAGGGATATGCGTACACGGCAAGTTTGCAGTTGTTGGGAAAGTCTTTTGTTTCCTTTGGCCTTGAAAAGCAAGTGGTTGTTTCTGAACTTTGACTTCAGACATACCCCTGGCTATCTTCCAGGTCTGTGGGCTACTGCAAACTAGTCCGAGTGGTGCCAGCCACACAGGGTACAGTTCCACTCAGGGTGAAGGG
Source organism: Ifrita kowaldi (assembly GCA_013398055.1). Lineage (NCBI taxonomy): Eukaryota > Metazoa > Chordata > Aves > Passeriformes > Cinclosomatidae > Ifrita > Ifrita kowaldi. Next base: position 62,229 of record VZRS01006181.1, read on the forward strand.
GGCAGATGGGCAGTTTGGTCTCTCAGAACTGCTGGGGCGGCGCTGCTGACTGAGCCCAAGGCACTGAGACAGCTTTCTTTGCAGGCTGTTGCCATGGACAGCTATGAGAAGGGCCAGCTCACCTCCAGCATGGTGGATGATGTGTTTTATATAGTGAAGAAGTGCATTGGGCGTGCTCTGTCCAGCTCCAGCATAGACTGTCTCTGTGCCATGATCAACCACTCCACCACCGAGCTGGAGTCTGACTTCAGGTAAGGAAAATACACCAGGTTCACTGTAACTTGTCTCCACTTCACGTTCTGCTAACAACGTTTGCTGTCAGATGGTCTTCCTTGTGTTCTTTGCCTTTGAACCTCTGGCTTGTCATCTCCATGGAAGATGCTCATAGGAAGCAGTGACAGGTGTGGGAAGCTGGATCTAGGCATCTTTCCTCACAGTAGTGGTGATCCACCTATAGGACAAACAGAAAAAAGAACCTCATGGCCCAAAATCCCTATGAGATGGAGTTGCCATCTAGCACTGGGGTCCTACCCTGCCTGAGGGTACATGGTCACCCCTAGTTGTTCTCTGGGTTACTTCATGACTCAAACTTGGGGTGAGACTGCAGAAATTGTCCTGCTGTTTTTCATTCCATTGTGGGAGTGAGGAACTGTGACTGAAGACAGCAGGCAGCTGCAGGCAGGATATTTGGGAAAGCTCAGAAACTGTGTGGTTATGTTTTTCCTTCAGCCTCCAGATGCTGTCAGGTGATATTTGCCAGCCTTTTTTTTCCCTGTGAAGTTCCACTTACTTTGTTCAGGTCACATCTCAGACACAATGCTGTCCCCAGGCACAGAGCATAATTCTGTTGTTGCATGCTCTAAACCCTGGTGTGTTCTGCTTGCCCATAGGGAGGTTCTGTACAACAAGCTGAAGCAGGGCTTTCCAGCCACAACCTTCCAGGACTTCCAGAGAGGGGTGACCAGTGCTGTGAACATCATGCAGAGCAGCCTGCAGCAGGGCAAGTTCGACACCAAAGGCATTGAAAGCACCGACGAGGCCAAGCAGTCCTTTCTGGTGGGTTTGTTGGCTGCTCTGGTGCAGAATGAGTTGGGGTGGGGAGAAGGACAATGGGCAACTCCTGGGAACAGGATTGGTGTGACTATTGTGTTCAGAGAACCTGAAAACCTGTTGAGGTGTGGTAGGTGGCCTACCTTTGGATGTCTGGTAGATGCTTCTGCCTCACTCATGTTTGTAGAGCTTCCACACCCAGCCTCTGCAGCTGTGATCCCGTGAGTGCCTCTTGGGCTGCTGTGATGACAATTCCTTCCAGGCTGGGAAGAGTATGTGCTCTTTTGAGGTGTTCACCAATCCTGTTCTTCACAGGCTCCGCACAGAGGTGCTGGGGGAGCATCTCATCCACACCTTCCTCCAGATAAAAAAGTCGTGGCCCAAGCTCAGGTCCTTCACTTATGAGATTGAAGAGTTTTCATTAGAGCAGGGTTGTCTGCTCTGCTTGGTCTGCAAGATCCTCCTGTTGCCTTCTAACAGCAGAACTGCAGCTCTGTGTGTGCTTGAACAGGCACAGGGAGCATTCCAGACCCCTCGGAGAGCATCTGAAGGGGCCGCTTGTCGCTCCTGTCTTCTGCAGTGTAACACATCCTTCCCCATGCTGGGATGCTGTGTAGACTTTGCATTGTGGAAAAGACCTCTCTGGGAGAACATCTCTGGCTCTGCTCTCTCTAGGTTTGAGCAGACCTGAGGGCAGAGACTGAGAGCACTGGAGAGGGACTGGTTCACCATGACTCATCTCCTTCTCTCTAAGTTGTTGTGAACAGCCAGCACTGAAGAGGTTCCTTGGAACTTTCACTGTATAAGGAGAAAAGGCAACAAAGGGAGCAGGAGGGACTGAACTCTTTAATCTCATAGAATGCTTTGTTACAGGTTTCTTGAAGCAAAGGGCTTAAAACGTCAGTTCTTCCACTGAATTTCCTCATTCACCTGTCACCTTACCTCATTTCCTTGTTTGCGCAAACCCCAGCCTTATGCTGACACTTAGTTCAGCTTCAGCAGGTAGAGAACAGTCTGTTCAGTGGAGAACAGGTACTCCTCTGGCAGGAGGGCTGCTGATTCCTCCTACCTAGTTACCTGTGCCTCCCTCTCTCCCCTGCTGCTCTGGACACTGTATAAAACATCGCCCACAGCCAGTCCTGCTCTGTTGTTCATGACACTTACAGAAAGTTGAGGGTACATTATGGCTTCCATCCATCACCAACAAGTGGGGCTTCATTGCAACATCATGAACAGGATGATGAGGAAAAGGAGTAAACTGTCTTGAACTCTGTACTAGCTGGGGATTCAGCACGTGCTCAGTTGCTGGAGTTTAGCTTCATGCAGCTCAGTGAATCTGCAGTGCTTTGATCTCGTAGTAGCAACTGTGTCCCTTAACTACTTGCATTTCAGTCCATACTGTTAGCAGGGCATGGAGTAAATGTGTGGACTTGGGGATGAGGTGCTGGGAAATTCCATGTAATCCAACTTGGGTTTGTTTGGGTTTTTTTTCAGGTGACCTTAAACAATGTGGAAGTCTGCAGTGAAAACATCATGACCCTAAAGAAGACTTTGGAGGTGCAGTCTGTATTCTTTACTGGTTTTTCCTAAATCAAATTTGTAATATCCTCCCTTGGTGGGGGCAGGGGCCAAGTAAACCATCTGGACTTTGATATGCCTGAATTCCTGAGGTCTTTGCCCTCCAGCCTTAGGGAAGCAATTCTGAGCTGGCAGAGCAATTTCCGGCTGATTTCCAGCCAGAAATACCAGTTCCTCCAGCCTGACCAACCTGGTGCAGGAATAACGTGCATCATGGAGAGTCTGCAGTTCTCTGGTGCTGGGCTAGACAGCCCCTGGCTTCCTTTCTTGCTGTCCTTTCTCCCTGCAGCTGGAGCCAGCAGCCTCTGCCTTTGCCACACGCTGGTGGGCAGCCAGAGCTCAGCAACACAAAGGGATAAAAACTGCCCAGGTTATTAATTTGCGGCTTGCTCATGGATCTCTTCTGTGCAGAGTGACTGCAGCAAACTGCTTAGCCAAGGATTCGGGGGTGAGCAAGCACAGGCCAAGATTGAGAGCTGCCTCTCGGACATGGCTGCTGTCTCCAACAAATTCCGTGACCTGCTGCAGGTGAGTGTCTCTCTGAATTACTGCTGGCTTCCAACACTGCCTGCTGATGTCTTCAGGGAGAACTCTGGCAGGAAGCACTTCAGCTCAGGGCCAGGCCATGTCTGACTCCAGGAGTGCTGGGTAGGGTGGAGGAGGGAGCAAATCAGTCAGCTTTGAGGCATGGAAACAGCCCCAGCCCGTTTACACAGCCACACCAGCCAGTGGCTGCATAGAAAGCACTGGAAGCAGCTGCAGAGCCAGAAAGAATGTTGCTTCATTTGTCTTCACTGAGCACGGAGTTGCAGTTGGTTCAGCATTTTCAGGAGAAATATTAATAGCATTTCCATCTCCTCCATTCTCCCTTGTGGCTCAGCACATTGTCAAGTTGTCCACAGCCTCACTAAGTAATGCTGAAGACAGGCTGTTGGTAGAGAAGAGATGCTCTTTTCTCAGGTTTCTCCTTCTTTCCCAAATGCAAATACTCCTCAGCATGGAGCGGAAGACTCTCTGGCTAAGTCCAGTCTCCTGTGGCATGCTGGGGCCTGCTGTCCTAAAATTTCACAGTGGTTTCTGGCAGGGAGAGAAGCAGGAAGACCTAATACCTCATGTGGAAAGAAACCAAGCAATGGAGAATATTTTGAACCAGGTTTGCCTTTGCACTTCACAGAGGGGTCAGGCTATTTTTTGTTTGGCTTTGCAGTTCAGGGCAGGCAGATGCCTTCAGTTCAGCACTGCCAGCAAACCCTCTTGGGGACTGTGGTCAGTATCAAAACCAAAGAGCTCATCAGTAAGGCGTAGAACTCTCCAGTCTGACTCTAGTGCGGTTTTAAAAGTGGCTGCAAAGCAATCTAGAGTCTGAGGAGGAAGCTCCTGCACTGCCTGAGTCACACACACAGAATTTGCCTCAGAAAAGGACAATTGCCAGCAGGGCCTGCTCAGAAATGCCAGTTTTAGTTAAAAACTTCCATCAAATGCCAGTCAGAATCGGTACCGACACAGTTTCATGCTGAGTGAGCTTTCATGACACCTTGCTGAGCCTAAGAGGGGTGGCTGGCAGGAGAGGGCTTTAAGAGCTCTCATCACAGGGGACGGAACAGCCTTTGCTGACAGCCTGCTGCTCGGGGGAGATGGCATGTGTTGGGGTTATGATTAATTCAGGGAACTAGCTGTGGTTACAGCTTTTATCCTCCTTTTAGATTCTCCTACTGAGCTAAGCTGCACTGGAGGTGGGAGGCATCAGTTCAGTTCAGTCACAGTGCCCTGGCTGGTGCTGAGTGGAAAAGCTGGAGTTTGCGTTTTTTCCCACCCCACATGCCTCACTCCTGCCAGGAAATCTGTAGCTGTGTAGGATGGGGAAGCACAAGCCCTTCAGACCACACTACAAGTCAGCACAACAGCAACTTCTGGGCCAACATCCTTCCTCCTCCTCTTGTCATGGTGTCCTCAGAGCCTTCCGGTCTGGGCCTTCTGGGTTCAGTTTCCTGTGCAAGTCTGTACGTCAGTTTACCCAGCTGAGAATGTGGAGCAGCATCAAGACAGCCTGGTTGTAAAGATTTTGTGCCTCACTGTCCTCTCTTCTTGCTATCTCCCTCAGGAAGGTCTCAATGAGCTCAACAGCACAGCCATCAAACCCCAAGTGAAGCCATGGATCAACCTATTCCTCTCTGTCTCCCACAACATTGAGGAGGTGAGGCTCAGTGTTCTCTGCTTCCAGCTGTACTTGGGCATTCTCCATCTTCTGCTCAGCAGCACAGTCAGAGCAACCACTGTTTCCTTCCCCTCAGTTATCTGCTGTTTCCTTGGCACAGAGCATTAATAAAATACCCAGATCTTGCTCTGCAGCTGAGTCTGGAAAGGGACATTTGGCTAGAGAGGAGCTTGAGAAAACAGAAGGGGTGAAGTGCTGCTGCAGGAGGGACCTCCCTTCCTGTCCTCTGGGCCGTTGGCTGTGCTTACTTCAGGCCACATGAACAACCCTTTCTGCATTTCACTGTCAGGAGGAGTTCAGCGACTATGAGGCCAATGATCCCTGGGTCCAGCAGTTCATCGTCAATCTGGAACAGCAGATGACAGAGTTCAAGGTGAGAGAAAGGAGGTGGCAGCCTGCCAGGCTTTGGCCAGACCTCCACATGGCATCCTCCAGTTCTGTCCTTGCTTGGCAAGCAGAGGTGTCCTCCAGTGCCTTGCAGGGCTCTTAGGGATCCAGTCACCCCCTTCTGCAATTCTCAAAGCCTGCTTGCAGGCCCCACATACCTGGATCACCTCTGTGGTGCTCTCCTCTTGCCATGCCTGCAAGTCCTTATTTGTAAGCTCTCCTAGCCTTGGGTTTTAGACACCTCTGCTCAGTTTTCCTGACAAGAATGACACAGGTTTTTGCTTCCAGGCTGGGCTGTCTCCAGTGATTTATGATACCCTCACTGGTCTTATGACCAGTCTCATAGCCATTGAACTGGAGAAAGTGCTGCTCAAATCCACCTTCAACGGGGTAAGCAAAACACTCCTCTGCTGTCTAGTCTGTCTTGACTGCAAACCCTCCATAAAGGATGGGGCAGGGCAGATGCAAATGTTACCCTCAAAGAAACTCTGCAACCACCAGTGACCAGCTCAGGGACACTTTTACAACAGCACCCACAGGGACAAAGTGGGTTTGTTGATGGGATTGAGAAGAGCTGGCACCAGTAAGGGGGCTGGGTTTTAAGGTGGGTCTAAACATAAGCCACTTAAAATCTGCAATAAATGGTCTATCTGGGACCTTCCTGCTCAGAGACCTCCCCCTGCCTCCCTGTGACTTCTGACTGGTGTCTTGGCACAACCCCTGGGTTTGCTTGGAGAGTTAACTGATCTCCCTCTGTGCCCACAGCTCGGCGGTCTGCAGTTCGACAGGGAGCTGAGGTCCCTCATAGCCTATCTCACCACAGTCACCACATGGACTGTCCGTGACAAGTTTGCCCGTCTTTCCCAGATGGCCACCATCCTCAACCTGGAAAGGGTGAGCTGCACTTGGTCTGCTTTCTATTGGGGGATTGTGGGAGCACCAGCTGCACTGCACATGGCTTTACTGAGCTCATCCAGATGTCATCACACCTACAGGGTGGGGAGAAGCTGGAGAAGTTGCCCTGTGTCTGATGGTGCTTGAGTTCAAACTTACCTGTGAGGGCAGTCTGTGCTGAGTCATCTCCTACAGCTCCCCTCTTTTTCCAGGTGACAGAGATCCTGGATTACTGGGGGCCAAACTCAGGTCCGCTCACCTGGCGCCTTACTCCCGCCGAGGTCCGGCAGGTGCTGGCTCTCCGCATCGACTTCCGCAGTGAGGATATCAAGCGGCTGCGCCTGTAGTTGGTCGGTGCCTGGCTCAGCACCACGCTGGAGCTAAGGGCAGGAAGGTTGCAGTCCTGGAGCCTGCCCGGATCCTGTCCTGGGGCTGGCTATTAGGTGGTGTGGGGATGGGATGATGTCTGTCTTTCTGCTCACATTCCTTGGAGCAAAGGGCTTTCCTGGGCCCGGCAAGAAGAGCTGCCATCCTTTTATGGGAGTGGAAACAAGGCACCAGAGGAATCTCTCATGCTGAGAGCAGCATGATCTGTTTCCCAGAACACAGACCAGTGCCTGCTCCCGACTCCATGTGCTCTGCTGCCCTGCAGGAGGCCACAGGCCAGGACAGGTGGGGCCTGATGTGGCTCAAATACAGGTCTGCTGCTGCAGCTGTGTTTCCTCTGTGTCCCCCCAGTTTAAGGGTCAGCTACTGGAGTCACAAATGCTGAGCCCTGGCTCTCTCCTGGTGGTGATGGGGACTGTTCTACAGAAGGGGAAAGGAGTGATTTCCTTGGGAAGGTGCTTGGAAAATCACTAGAAAGCCTCTGTAGGAAGTGGGGCTTGTCCCTGCTGGCTCTGTGCAGCTACTGTGTAAATAAACCTCACTTGGTTGAGTTGCAGTCTGCAGTGGTGTGTTCAGCTGTGGGCCTTCAGGGAGCTGGAGAGATGTGGGACAAGAGCTCTGCTCTGCTCCAGTTCTCCTCTTTTACCTTGTGCCAGGGCATCCAGAGGATCTTCCTGTCTTGCCTGGCTGCCTCCAGTGGCTGCAGTCCTGTGGTGTCTCCCTCAGCCAGGGCCATGGAGGGGCATGACCAGCCCTTGCATGCAGGTTCTACCATTCCCACCCCTGGAAAAGCTTTGCCCATGCATTGCTGGGCCCTTGTTACCCTGTGGACAGGGAGCAGCCCTGATAGGGACAGAGGGGCACAAACGCATGCTGAGAACAAGCTCTTTTATTCAGACAGACTGCAGGGACTAGTAACTTGCTTTCACTATTCACTACTTCACTGTCAAAACAGTGCCTGAGGACAGGCGAGGGTCTTGATTCCACATCCAGCTGCATGAGCACTGCATGCTGAACAGGCAGCTTGGATCCCTGCTGCTGGAAGAGCAGAAAGGTTCCTGCTAAAGGCAGCATCACAAATGCTAGTTTGTTCCCTTTGGAAAACTGTAAAAATTGGAGTGAAACCCCAAAATCAGGCTGGAGGCCCTAGCAAACTGTCCCTCCAGCAAAGCCACCCAGCAGGGGTAGTTTTGCCTGCCTGCACAACTTGTCACAGCTTCTCCAGGCTCTGGCTTTCGGGAAAAGTAGCAGCACAAAAAGGCCATATTGAGACCTAAGGCACCTGCTGGAGCTGGCTGAAGAAGCTGCCCCTAAAGCAGTGGGGATTTCTCTGCACCCATTCAAGACATCTGCCAGGAATGGGCCAGGGCTGAAGGCCTTCACACAGCCCTGTCCCCTCCAGGGTGAGCACCATCCTTCATATCACATCCCACAACCTCCACTGAGAAACCACCCATGTCCACTTCGATGCTGTGGATGCTGAAGTTGCCCAGTCCCTAGAAAAAGAGAGTCACAGGTTGGGGCAGGAGCCAGCAAAGGACCCCTTCTCACCTCCAAGGTCCCAGGGAGGGCATTGGAACAACAAGCAATCACATCCCATGTGTGGTGGGGAGAGACGCTCCTCATGTTCTATGTAAGGCTGCTGCAAGCCGCCTGCAGCAGTGGGGGGCCCACAGCTCACCTCAGTGTTTGCCAGGATCTGCTGCAAAGCCTCTTTCTGCCGAGGGGCTTTGGTTAGCACATAAAGGAAGCCGCCGCCACCAGCCCCAGCCAAGCACTGCCCGTGGACGTAGGGCCGGAGAGCGTCCATCATGTGCCCAACGGCCAGCGGCTCACAGCCCGGGGCCATGCACTTCTTCTGCTGCCAGTAGCAGTCCAGGCACTTGCCAAGGAGCAGTAGGTCACCTGCAGAGGAGGGAATATTGCAAATTACTTGTCTCTGTTTCTCGCCCAAAGGGCAGAAATGTCTCTGCCTCTCCTGCTCAGCCCAAGCTAAATTCTGCCTTCTCTTTTCCAGTTCCTCCCAGCTCTGTCGGCCAAGCAGGCAACCCCAGCCCTGTCACGTTGCTATTTTTAATCCTCCACAGGGGCAGGATTTGCTTGCTTTAGTGCTCCAGCTTCCTCTCTGCAGCAGCCACATAAATCCGCTGCACTGACCAGGCATGGCCCCCAGCCCTGTCACCAATGGTGCACTGCAAATCAATCACATTCAGCATGTCTAACCCCCTCTTCCTCAAAATCTTTGTTTAAGCCTGAATTTTGGGGTATTGCCTGGTGAGGGTGGACCTGGGGGAGGATTTGAGGCTTCTGCAGCTGCAAGAGCCTGTACCTCCCAGCCTTTTTCCCCTCCAAGACTGCACAGCCTCTCCCTGGGAAAGTTTGTGTTTCTTCAGCTGTTAAAACGGCCAACCTGGCCCAGGGAAGGGGGCTCACACCTTGCCTCAAGGCCTGGGCACATTCCTCGGCATTGCTCACCAGCGCGTCAGCATTTTGCACGATGGAGGGCAGCCTGGCATACCAGTTCCTCACCACGTCCTGCAAGAGGCCAGAATGTCCCTGTCACTGTCCTCCTGCCTCTGGGGAGGCAGTGCTGCACCCACAGCCTCGGGTGCCAGTTCCCTCTGGGGTGGCAAAGCTCTGCACAAGTGAAGGGGATGGCACCAAAGGCCACAAGGGGAGCAGAGGCACTCTGACACCCAGAGGCACTCAGGCATTACCTGGAGCAGGTTGCGGGCCAGGCGAGTCTTGCCCGTGTACACCAGCAGCAAGTGATCATTCAGGGTCTGGGTAAAACCATCAGGGACCAGAATCTGTTCCACTTCCACTCGGAGTGGCAGCTGGGCCTTTGACCGCCCGATTTTGATGCCAGGAACAAGCCCACCAACCTGGTCCTGCCAACCACCCCCTGCAGGGCAGAGGGTCATCAGTCACTGCTGGGACCCCCACCTTGTGGGTCAGCTAATCCCCCAGGCCCTACCTGTTGTGAGCCTCTGCTCCAGGTGCAGCACAGCATGGATAAGGGACTCGGTGCTGGCAGCCTTCCCTGCTGCCCGGTACAGGGATGCCATCACTGCTCCTGCCAGGATGCTGCTGGTGCCTGCAGGAAGCAGAGGTGGGGCCAGGGCAGTGAGGCACTGTTGTGGCCCTGAAGGCTGGGGGGCAGCGAGGGAGATGCCCCATCCTGCTGCTGGCAGCAGGAGAAACTCCCAGGCACCAGTGAGGGACTGCCCAGCCCTTTCCCTGCAAACCTACCGAGGCCAGACCCGTGGGGAAGCTTGGACCAGGTATGCACCTCAAAGCCACCTCCAAAGCTCTCCATCAGCTGGGCCCGCAAGGGTTTCTGTGAGGGGAACTGCACAACTTGGGTGCAGATAAAGGCAGCTTTGAGCAGGGCTCCTGAAAACAAAAAGGAAGTAAAGCTGATGCCTGCTGTGCTACCTGCTCCCTCATCCCACTGGCCCCAAAAATGGCCACCCTGGCAGCAAGGGGACATCGCAGGTACAGAGCCAGGCTGCTGGCTGGTGACCCCTCACCTGGTGCGTGTGGCTGGCAGTAATCCTGTAAGTGTTCCAGCTCCCGACACACCAGCTCGGCCACCGCCTCGCTCCGTGCTGTCCCGCTGAGGCTGACGAGGTGCAGCTCCGGCTGGACAATGCGCCGCACCCGGGCACCGATGGGCCGGCACCCATCCACCAGCACCGCCACGTCCACCACGGCCCCCCCGTGCTCGTAGGTGATGGGGGGTGTGTCACTCCAGCCACCTGCCAACACTCACCATCAGCCTCCTGGGGCACCCTGACTCCTTTCCCCCAGCACCACAGGGGTGAGACATGGATCATCTGACTGGGGGGATGCGCTCACCGGAGAGGTCCAGGCGGGCTGGACACACCACCTGCACCCAGTGCCCCAAGGGTGGCAGCTCCACCTGTTCCACGGTGATGAACTGGCACGAGGACATCACTGCCTGCCGGACGAGGATCTGCTCGGCCCCCTCGTAATGCCGAGCTGCTCTCACCAGCAGAGCCGGCCTGGGATGAGAAAGATGCTGAGCCCACTGTCACATCTCCATGACAGCACCAACGCCTGGAATGGGGCAGCTGCCTCTTGCCAGCCTCAGCCTCACCGGCTCATCCACTTCTGGCGCTCAGCAGCCAGCTCCTGGACACCACCAGCGATGTCCCCACTCTCCAGGCGCCCAAAAGCTGAGGCCCACTCCCTGTTGGCAGCAGGACCGCTCCGCAAGCCCCCTTCCCCTTGTGCCATGCAGCCCAGGACCTCAGCAATACAGGCAAGTGCCCGTGCTGCAATACCAGCGTCGCTGGCCATGGAGGCAACTAGAAAATAAAAAAAAATAAAAGGAGACTGCAAAGCCACAGCCAGGCTGCAGGCTGCACCCCAAACCAGCCCACCTCTGCTATAAGCTGTCCCCAGGGGAGCAGGACTTGCATGGCTTGCACCCACCTGGGCTTGTTGGATGCCCTGCAGGTGCACCCCCATGGGGTCCTGCAATAGGGGGGATCACTGAAGGGGGTGGGGAGCACTGAACAGTCCTGATAACCAGAGATGCAGCTAGTGAGTCCAGCTCACCCTCATCCAGCGTGCCCAGCACAGCCTCGTGGAAGCCCTCGTGGACGGCGCTGCGGGCAAGTGGCAGGAGGCTGCTGTCCTGGCGTCCCAGCAGCACCCGCCGCACCTTGCGCTGACCCTGCAGGAAGAACAGGGCCTGGCGGGCACCCAGCTCAGCTTCCATGTCCAGGCAGGGCAGCAGCTCCTGCCAGGACATACGCCACGCTGTCCGCCAGCGTGCCAGCTGCTCACTGGCCACCGTGGCCAGGCCCAGCAGCCACAGCACATCCTCCAGCCCCAGCGCCTCGCGGGCGTGCAGCACCGGGAAGAGCCGGGCACTGAGCAGGCAGCGGCTCCTCCGCGGCATCTCGGCATCCCAAAGGTCCCCTTCCCTGGTGGACGGAGAGACCATCAGAACTGCCCTGGGGCTCGAGGACACCTTCCATGAGGGGAGCTGGAATGTGGGATGGGTTGGGGTGGTCATGACACCTCTGGGAGCTGGGTCTCCTCTCCCATCCTGACATGTGGCACCTACCGTACTCCTGTCTGTTGGAAAAACTCAGCCCAGGGCATGTTCAGGTAGGTGGCCTCTTCCACAGGGCTCTGCAGGGGCACAGAGGGGCTGGTCACACCTTGGCTTCACTGGGAGCCTCGTGTCACCTCACTGCCCCCGCACCTGCCAGTCGTCGAGGCGGCCAGTGAGAGTGAACACGCGGCAGGGCAGGTCACGCAGCCGGACGTGGTGGCCCTGCAGGACAACATCACGCAGGGGATGGCCCCGCAGGGCTGGTGAGGAGCCCACGTCGAGGCCTGAGAGGAGGCAGCCAGGACCAATCACCAGGGGACCCTGAAGAAGAAGCAACAATGGCATGGCTGGCCCCCAAACCAGAGCCAAATCCTGACCTTAGAATGGGACAACCACCCTGAGAGACAAGCTGGTGCCAGCACAAGCCAGGTGGCAGGAGATAATTTTGTCACAAGGCTCCAGAAACATGGACTACAGAAATTTAGGCCAGGTGACAGCCTCCAGGGCTCACAGCCATAACAGAGCCCCCAAAGAAGAGGGTCTGCCCTGGTTCCCAGCTCAGGACAGGGCAGAGGTGACAGCCTCATCCTCTTGTTCGTAGAGGGTGACAGCCACCAGGGTGCCCAGTATGAGCCAAAAGGCAGCCCCAAAGAGGAAGGGCACCCCAAATCTCACAGCTGCGGTTCCTCCATCCTAGGCAGCAACACGTCACCCTGCTGCCCATTCAATGCACTGGGAGCAGTGGGTCACCCCCATCCTAGTCAGGTACCTGGAGGTGACAGTGCTGGATGACACTGCCGGCTGCCAGCTGCACAGCTCCTTCCAGCAGGCAGTTGGTGACCGAAGAGCCATCCTCCAGGAGACAGGGCTGCTGTCAAGGGCACGGAGACACGTGGGACCAGGGTCTGGGCACACAGCCCAGAGCAACCCCCAAAAAATGTGCGTGAGCAAGGCTGGGATGGAAGGACATACGTCCACGTGGGAATGGGCTGTCTTGCAGAAGCGGAGGTGGCTGGCAGAGCCAGGCAGGAGAGTCAGGCTGCGGATGTGGTCGCTTGCAGAGGCAGTCATGTAGTCATAGGATGCTTTGGGAATGCAGGCTGTGGGGGGCAGAAGAGATTTCAGCACCTCGACAAAAAAATGTGGGTGTGTCTGACACCCATGCGAGCCAGGCTGAACATCCCCAGCTGAAGGGGTCAGGAGTGAAGACCTGGGGACCCACAGTCGTGGGGAGACACAGATGACTGTCAGGCCCTGACCATCCCATCTCTCCCCATGCAGGGAAGAGTGCCTAGGAATGGGTCACATGCACTCACCACAGCACAGAATCATAGAATGGTTGGGGCTGGAAGGGACCTTAAAGACCATCTAGCTACAACCCCCTGGGCAGGGACACTCCACTAGAAGTTGGAAGGAAGCACTCACCCATGCTAAGAGGGAAGCCACGGAGAGCTGTCCACAGCACAGAGCGGGCGCTCCTCACACTGGCATCACCACCACCCTTCACAAAATCCTCCTCTGTCATCCCCCCTGCCATGCACAGCACAATGTCGAAGAAGAGGGAGAGCTGGGGAGAGAAGGGACTTGTTGGGTCCAGCCATCCTGAACCCTACCCTGCTGCTGGGTGATCCCTCCCACTACCTCTCCCACCCAAATCTGGCAGTGTGGGGGCAAACAGACCCTAAAGAGATGCCCAGCAGCAACACCTGTGTGGCAAAGGGTCCCATTCCCCACAGAGGGGCTGTTACCTGGATGGGTGGTGCTCCCGAGTCCAGCCCCATGTAGGTGCAGGCATCCAGAGGAGGGATGACGTGGGTGGCCAGAAGCTGCTCGGCAGCATCCGAGGAGAAGAAAACAATCCCACAGACCTGCCAGGCACATCAGGGCTGAGGCGACACAAAGGACGGGGCTGGCAGGGTCACCAATGCCTGAGTCGTGCCGTACCAGCGGGACGGTGCCGTCTGGCCCTGCACACTGCTGGATCTGGGCCTCCGTGCCTTTGTAGACGATGTCAAGCACCAGCCCCTGGGAGCAAAACCACCCCGGTGAGCTCTTCAGGGAACCCTAAGCCAAGCAGCCACAGCAGTGCCGAGACCTCAGCACCCAAGGCATCAAAGGACTGGAGACCCCTGCAACTCCAAGGGATGCCTCTTGAAGGGGGAGCTGCCCAACCTGCTCATTGGTGAGGTAGACCCCATGGTTCCTGGCATATGCCGGGCTCCCGGGCACTGCGATCACTCGGACACCCTGGAAGCCATCCCAGTTGATCCCTGGGGGGAGGGACAGAGACCAGTGCCCACTGGGGCAGTGCATGTACTCACACTGGGCACAACTGCCTGAAAACCTGCACCACAGCAGCAGAAGTGGCAGCAGCATCCAGCCTTGGCCACCTCACTGCAGGCACAACGATGGATGCTCCCACCCGTGCACAGGACAACAATAGCTGAGCATCCACACCCTCATGGGAGCAGGACATAGGCTGAACCAGCTGTGTCGCTGGTAAAGAACCCTGTCCCACATCAAAGCAGGTGCTGGAAGCACGGCTGGTATCCACTCACCTGGTGTTGAGGGCACGGTGAGGAGCATGTCGGTGCTGCAGACCCAGATGCCAGGTGGGGAGCCCACACAGAGCTGCCAAGAGAAGGACCACATGCCCAGGGACAGCAGGGAAGGAGCCCAGGAACCCAACATCGTTCCCATCCTGCTGGGAGCCAAACCCATCCCCGGGGCCCCTCCTCAGGCTACACAGACCCGGTGCGTCATGGTCCCCAGCAGGTTGTCCAGGTTGCAGACCAGCGCTTCGGCTGGGGCGCCAGGCTCCTCCGCGGGCAGGCAGGTGAAGGCACGGCCGCAGTCGTCGAAGGAGAAGTCGCGGCCCTGGTGGGACGGAGAATATGGGGGGTCACCGGGAGGGAGCGTGTGCAATGAGAGGTCCCATGCTGGGCTGCAGGTCGGCTCTCACCATGTGCAAGATGAGGATGCGGGCGTCCCGCAGGACGTCAGCGGTCACCACCTGGGAGAGGACAGCAAGGAACAGTCAGTGGGGACAGGACAGGCACCCCCCTCACTTCCAGCGTTCCCTCCTGACTTCCAGCCTTCCCGGACCCACCAGAGGCTGTCACCTCTCACCGTGCATCCGGCCCGGGCGCTGAGGTGCTCGGCCGCCACCAGCAAAGCGTTCAGGGTGGCACCGCCGCTGCCCAGGCGGGCCCAGGGGTCCTCCACGGCCAGGAGCAGCGCGGGGGGGCGCGGGCCCAGCCCGCCCCGCAGCCGCCGCACCTCCAGCTCTGCCAAACGAGAGGCGGGCGGCGTTGAGAGCCCATCCCGCCGCCGCGGGCAGGGAGGGACGGCGGGCACGCGCCCCGCCACTTGCCTCGCTGCAGGGCGGACACGCCGCCATGGCCCCGCCGGCAGGTGAGAAGAACAGCGCTCCACTCCGCCGCCATAAGCACCTCCTACGCCCCCCGCCTGGCGCCGCGGGGCCTGCTGGGATTTTTAGTCCAGCCCCCGCAGCAGCTGCGGGGCGCTCGGCGCTGAGGGACTACAATTCCCAGTGCACTGCGCGGCGTGGCACAGACCCCTTAAAGGCACAGCGCACCCCTGTGCTGCGTCCCCCCTCCGTTCCCCCATCTCGGGGGGGCTTGCAAAAGGGCAATGGGGATTTGACGTTTTCTGCCCTAAAATGAGTCTCGGCGGCGGAGCGCACCCCTAAGTGCCCTGGTCACCCCTGTCACGAGTCCGACTCCTCGCAGGGTTCTCTGCAGAGAGGAGGGGTGCCCGGGCGGTGGGCGCTGATGTTGGTTCCCGGTGGGTTGCCAGGGTGGGTGCCCGCTGGGTGCTGGGGAGCGATCGGGGTGGGTACTGGGGAATGTCGATGCACTGGGGTGGGTGCCGAGGTGGGTAGCGGATTGGGTACCAGGGAGGGTAGCGGAAGGTGCCGGCGCGCCAGGTGGGTACCGGGGGTGGACAACGGGGGATGGGTACTGGGGTGCCGATGCCCGGGAATGCCGGTGCGCCGGGTGGGTACCGGGATGGGTACCGAAGTAGTTACCGAGTTGGGTATGGGATTGGGTACCGGGGATGTTCAGGGGGTTCCGATGCGCCGGCTGGGTACCGGGGATGCCGATGCTGGGCACCGGACTGAGGGGTGCCGATGTGCCGGGGTGAGTCCCGGGCTGGGCACCAGGGTAGATTCCTGAGATGCCG
>VZRS01006185.1:0-80840 GCA_013398055.1 Ifrita kowaldi
CCTCAAATCCTGTGTTCAGTTCCCTCACAACAAGAAAGACTTTGACGTGCTGGATCACATCCAGAGGAGGGCAACGGAGCTGGGAAGGATCTGGAGCTCCAATCTTATAGGGAATGGCTGAGGGAGCTGGGATTGTTTAGCCTGGAGAAAAGGACTCTCCGGGGGGACTTTATCACTCTCCAGAGTCACCTGAAAGGAGGCAGCAGCGAGGGGGGTCAGTCCCTTTTGCCAAGAGGTAAGACAAGAGAAAATGGCCTCAAGTTGTACTAGGGAGGTTTAGGTTGGATTCTAAGAGCAATTCCTTCACAGAAAGGGTTGTCAAGCACTGGAACAGGCTGCCCATGGCAGTGTGGAGTCACCACTGGAGGTATTTAAAAGACGTGTAGATGCGGCACTGGGGGACGTGGTTTAGTGGTGAACTTGGCAGTGCTGGATTAATGCTTGGGCTCAGTGATTTTAGAGTCATAGAATGGTCTGGGTTGGAAGGGACCTTAAGGGTCTTTTCCAACCAAGTGATTCTGTGATTCTGTGACTCTACTTAGAGTAGGATGTGTTTCACTTTGGGGTGAGGGCACAGAAACTGTGCTATCGATGACAGCGAAACGCAGAACAAAGTATTTAACCACATGATAAAGACTAATGCCATGGAACCATATTTTTATTATTGGCTGGCTAAAGCTTTACTTCCTGATCAGCATTTAAACACATAAATAAAGAGCCTGATTCACAGAAGCATTTCACAGCAATAGATCTAACAACTCTCAAAACCTGAGCAATGGCATTCTTCATCTCGTGCCCTCTAACTGAACTGTTCAATTTCTGAAATGAAGACAGGAGTGAGAGAAATAAAACTTGTATCAAAGCACCAAATCTTCAGTTTGTTGTAAATTAGCATCTTTCTATTAGCTGATGGCATTGGAAGCAAGCTGGGGAAATCCTTTTTTTGACAAAAGATGCCATAAAACTGTGATATGTGATTTTGTACTGCCAATTATTGTAAAAGCAAAATGCAACATTTTATGCTGGAGTCACTGCTTAATGCTATTCTCTTTTTCTTTTTTTTTCCCTTCAAATCAGATATTTATCTTTGAGAATAACATCTATTACTGTGCCCATGTGGGGAAACAAGCCATCCGAGTGGTCTCCACAGGAAAGGAAGGTGTTATTTTCAATGGTCTCAGCGACTGGCTGTATGAAGGTAGGACATGACATTTAGGCCAGCTGTTAGTTATGAGTTTAAGTTGTACACTAGAATTACAGACCTCGCTGGAATTAGACATCCAGCATCGAATTTCTGGGCACTGGTGGACCACGGAGCTGAAAACCTGCTATTCTAACAGTTGCCTGATGTGCTGGACTGGAAATAATGTGAAATGATGTAAGAATTCTGTTTTCGGGCTGTTTTCTTTCCCTTAGTCCAAAGGTAATAAATCACTGGGCTTTAATGAACAGAACTGCTTCATTATTTAATGGCACCTGCAATCACTCATAGATGTGCCCGTTTTCAAATCACAGAAAAGGACAGAAATGGGGAGGGAAAGGAGTTCTATCTTAAAGGAAAAAGCGAGGAAACAGTTTTACTTGATTAGCTGTTTTCCACAGAACTAGGTGGGCCTTGGAAGCTGCCCAGATCTTGCCACCTAAAAAAAAATTCTAAAAGCAGACCCCAGTAATTGGCTTCTTTCCCGTGAAAATGGGCCTGACAGGGTGGAGGGTCATCTCTGGAGCACTGCTTTTCTTCGGTCCTTTCATCTGGCAAATGGCCATTTAGGTGTCTGTGAGCAGCTGCTTGAAAAGTGATCTCAACTGTTCCTTAGCTTAGGAGAGCATCCCCACCCCCCTAAGTTCTTTTGGGGCTTATTGCAGGCTTTTAAACTTATATATCAGAATAAAAATTTCAATACACCCCTTCCACACACTTATACACACACACGCACACACGCACACGCACACACGCGCACATATATATACATATATAAAACAGGCACACAACATGCATCCCTCTCTCTGTTGCTGACTAATGCAGCTGGCTGCAGTTTCTTCTCACAAGGATCCTGGCTTTTGGACCTGGCAGCGTCTCTTTCCTGTGACACAGCTTCCCTCTAAAGTCACACTTTCTCCTACAGGTCCCAGCGCAGTGCCAAGGTTCTCTTACCTCTACAGAGAGAAAGTTTCCAGATACATCTATTAACTGTGTCCTGTTTGCTGCTCCCGCTTTTCTTGAGGCTTAATAGAACAGAATAGGTTGCAAAATGCCATTAACAGTTAATTGGTGTAAAAATATGAACCACTACTTGAATTGGTCTGTATCACATCCAGACTGGGGCCCTTGGACTCAAAAATGAGAGAATTAAAATAAATTTGTTTGTTTGCCCCTCCCAAAGAAGCTGATCCCATAAATCAGCATACAAACGCATCAAACACATCAGTGCAAGAATCTGATAGGGGTTTATTACTTTTGCTATTTAAACATGTGTTTCTGCTATAATACAGCATAACTGCAAGTAAATGTGCTCCTTGTGCTGTGAAAGCACTTTGTAACTAGGGAAGAGCCTAAGAAATTACAAAATGCTAATTTTCATTCACTTTCCTTTATTTATTAATTTGCTGGTGAAGTTGTGGGCAGGCCTGTTTGACTCTGTAGGTCAAATGTGCCTACTACTACCCATATTTTGCTGAGAAACATCATTTACTACATCAGGGCTCCTCGCAGAGTCTCATACATAGCACCACGCTGAGAGGAGTTTGTCAAGCCTGTGAACTCTGAGCACACCAGCAAGTTCTGGATGACACTTGTTTTGCTGACACATATTTTTATTCAATTACAGGATTGCTCAGGCAATTTCTTGGCTGACATTGACTTTCAGATTTGCCCTCTATAATGAATTTTCGTGTTAACTTTATGTTAATATGCTAGGGTAAGAAATGAATGTGTGATCGAGCACAGTCTGGTTATCCCAAGCTAGGTTCTGTAACCTGTGAGGCACGAGGCAGATTAGGACCACTGAACCTGCTGTTCACTGGCAGTATGTTTGGGAGAATTCGGGATTTGGAAATGTTACTTTGTGTCCGAATACAGTTTATATTGAACTAAATAATTCTCTTATTTCACAAGCAAGGTGTAGAAGGTCCCACAGGAAAACCTGATTTAAACGTTCCCAACTAGTGAGAATCCAACATCAAATCCAGAGCTGAACTGTGTGAGCTGAGCTCCTTCTCTTGTCATCACTTGTGCAATACTCCTGGAGGTAAGCCTGGGACCAGTGTCAGGATGGAGGACTTGAGCCAGGTGCTTGAACAAGCTGTGGGGCCATGCCGTCGGATGGGTCTGCAGTGTTCGGGTGCCAGCTGTCTACATGCATGGATGGATGGAGCAGGATCCAGAAGAAGTTGGATATTCCATGGGGATAAATGGATAAGGACAACTGAGAAATGAGAGACATCTCCCCAGTGGAGTCCAAGGGAATCCAGTTATGGTTGCCCCTGAGGCTGAAGCTTTAACCTGGGATACTCTGCCAACACACTATCACCAGAACCTTTGTTTTTCCAAAGTCTCTCCTTTTCTTGGATGCCACCTCTCAGTGGGATAAACTTGGACAACATTTTAAATCTGAACTTACCTGACTGGAAATGGTTGAAAACTTGGCAAAGACTGAAATGTACCACGTCAAGACTATTTTTGCTCTTCACTCATTCCTGCTGTGGTTTGCAGCCATGCCTTCCCCACCTCCCCAGCCAAGCTGGGTGGGATGCTCAGGCCCTTGTTTGTTTGCTGCTGTCTCAGCGAGCTACCAGGATGAACGCTGAGCATATGCAGAAATCTCCCTCCATCTGTGCAGCCAGCTCCAGCAGATAGTCTGCAAAGGAGCTGTGAGAACCAGGATCACAGAGAGTTCAGCACACTCCTCTTCCCTCCCATGCTCTTTTTGTTGCTGAAGTTCTGTGACCCCTGGCAGCGACAGCAGAGCCTCCTCGCAGCGCCCGCTGGGTTACTGTGACAGCTCACAACCTGCTTCTCCCTTCCCCTAAATGCAGCACAGAAAATAAAACTCAGTGTTTTCTATTTGAGGAAGATGACTTTTAACGACTTTTATCTACATAGCAAGAGCACATCACCAACAACCTCCCCCCCCGCCCTTTCTGAGGGCTGTTTGCACAGTGAGCTCTGCAGATGGCAACCCAGCAGTGCCACCCTTTGGGGTAACTCCTGGCACTTCACACAGGTGGCAGACCCGGGGGACACTTTTCTTCATAATGTCACTGCTTTTGTCACGACAGAATAGATGTGCTGCACTATTAGTCACAGGTTTTTCCTAAGTCCAGAAGCGCAGCAGATCCAGAGTAAATTTGACAGGCTTTTTGCCTTGGAAAAATGCAGACGTTCATTTCAATTCAAGTTAAGCTCTGCTTTTGTAAATCTGCCAAAGGAGAAAAAATTTCTTCAAGGTATTTATGCTGATCTGTTGACTTTTGATAATATAGTGAAAAACATTTCAAATCAATCAGAGCTTAATCTACTTAGTGCATTTAGCTGGAAGGTTATAGATTGATACGTAGATTACTGCAACATGAAAGCATAGATTAAACATGGGGTTTATTACTAAAATAAGCATTGACAAGGTTTTCATAGTCCGACTTAACATTTTCAGAGTTGTGCCTGATAGATGCTTGTACTAAAATCGAGTGATATCCTATTAAAGAGAGTTTAAAGTTCTGCAACTGAAATCAGCTACACATTTAAATGCATAGCAGCAGCAAAGAGTGGGTTTTATTTCAGTTTGCTGTATGATCATTGTTGGTTTGGGAATATGTTTTAGCAATGATAAGTCTTACAGATAAATTTAAAGCAAGTGCTGGTATAGCAAAAAGGACTTCCAAAGAAATAGGGTAAGAGTATTTATATGTTCTGTATATGAGTAGTAATATCTTAAAGATAATGTGCATTTAAAAATTAAATTGCAGGTAAAATTAATTTCATTCATGCGCTTTTTTTAGAGCACTCTTCCACAGAAGTTAATTCTGTCATGGTGTAATTAAAGTGTCTTAATTTGCCACCAAGCACTTGGAGAGGCTGTTCAGATGTTGTGAGGAAGTGTGGCAGCGAGGCACTCTGATGGAGGTCACCTCTGTGATTCTGCTAAGTGAGAAGGAGCAGGTTGAGGTGTCCCTGTGTTGCAGGTTGGAAGTTTGTTGATTTTGGTTTTGTGTGATTCTGAATCCTGAGGAATGGGGCTGGAGGACTTCCCTCCATACTGGCATGTTGCTGCCAGACCAGGAGAGCAGCCCAGCAGGGTAATTCAGGGTGCCTTTAGCAGGACAGGGACCTCCTCTGGGCTGCACTGCTATAAAGTCCTGGTGTGGTCTCCTTTGAGCAAGTCTGTGTTCACAGATAAAGGTGGATAACTTCTGGTGTTATGCTCTAAGTGCATGCTTGGAAGTCCTGGGGGAGCAGGATGTGACACAGTGTGTCACAGTGTGTGCCACTGTCACTCCAGGGAGATGAAGGAAGGATTTTTGCCTCTGGATGGTCCTATGCCATGCATAAAGTGTAAAACTGAGTGTGAAACTTGCTGCATGTGCCTTCAGATGTAAGAGTAGAAACTAGAAAAACGTAGAAACTATTTTGCAGCTTGGTCCGTGGGACACATTTGTGGTCGTTGGGGACTTTGGTAAGAATTGCATGTGAGTAAAAAAGTAGCTACTGAGTTAAGAAGTAAGAATTGCATGTGAGTTACTCCCTCATCTAGTGTCACTGTCAGAGGATCGGAGGTTGTCTCTAAATTTGGAAGTCTCTAAATCTCAAGATCATCTCAAAGTGAGAATTCCCATTCCAGACTTTGTCCTGACAGCATGGTTGTGACATCTCATCTGGACATCTCCTCATCCTCAGGCACTCCTGGCAGCCAAGCCCCAGCCCCAGCTCCCACACACAGCACACATTTAAATCTCTTGTGTAGTATAAGCTTTACACAGCCGACCTTTAAAACTGATACTCTGCTTTGTTGAGCTTAACGCACAGAGGTGTTGCTGTGTTTCTTTTTTGGCTAGGAATCAGGAGGAGAGGGGAAAAAAGACTCTTTTTCATAGATGACTCCTATGCCTTATTAATCTTCATTTTGTCTGCGTCTTGCGTGATCACCAGCAGATCCTCTTGTGTGACTTCGCAGTGACACCTGGTGGGAGAGGCCAGGATGTCATCGTCATTAAGACAATGAAACTGCAGAATTTTTTGCTGCAAGATCTAGGAAAGGCTCCCAATTTCCCCTCACATACGCTTCCCCGAAACTCTCTCTGAGCTTATGGGAACTACACATCCAAAGCCACTGCCTGATTCATGCTAATAGTGCTCCTGTTCCTTTTGTACATTTTATAAAGAGAGGAAAGAGAACACAGTAATAAAGAAAAATCTTTTCCATAATTTAATCAGCGTCTCACAAAAAATATCAGAGGGTATATTTAGAACATGTATGACTGGTCTTGGAAGTGCAGTGCCTGGCAGGAGCTGCCAAATCAAATATCAGTTATTTCGAGCAGTACCTTTTATGCCTATAGCATTTCAAGAAGTGAAGTAGACATATTTCTTATGTTTAAAAATATTAATTCTGTTTCTCTGGAAGTGGTCTTAGTACTGGGAAAACACTCAGTAAGTCTGCTGGAGCAGTGCCTTACCTAATTCGTCTGTGTGCTCAATTTTTCATTGTATAACATGAGAATGCTGAACTTTTGCTTGAAAACAGGAGCTTTGATGGTCAAATTATACCTGAATTTGAAAAGGAACATTCATAATTAGGCTGAAAGCAAGTATGTCCTGAAGTTCCTGTTTAATGCCACCAGAGAAGGAGGTGACATATCCTTGTATTTCAAAGGCAGGGCTAACCTTTCCCAGTAATTAGAAGCTCCAAAACCTGGTGGGGGAGAATGAGATGAAGAATTAGACTGACTCATCACTGCATTTTTTAAGATACTCTGGATAAATAAATCTCTTGCCATGCAAAAACCATTTCTGCAGACAGTAAAAGAAACCAGCCTTAATGGGACTACAAATTATTCCATTTTGACAAGGTATGCGAAGAGTCATTGGAACAGAGAATACAGATCTTACTTTGTTTTTAAGAACTTTCACATTTTCAGTCACAAAGAAAATATTCCATGGACATGGGTAAATTTGCAGTTCTACACAGCTGCTGTGGGGTAAAGGGAATTTGGGAGACATTTGGAACTGGGAAAATGGCATGAGGTAGTGCCAGAAGTCCAAGTCTAAAAACCATTAGTTAAATCCCAAGTGTGTGCTGATAATATGTGGGGTTTTAGGGGGAAGCTGCATGGAATTTGTTCCCTCATTTGTGTGCTTGCTCAGGTGAGGTAGCAAAAGCAGTGTGGTGCTTTGGTGACATTGCCACCATAGTAAAAGAGGAGGTTTTCCTCTGTTCTGCCTTTCAGACGTCATTCAGTGCTGCCCATTCAGTACAAGCAGCTGCTGTGCAGCACTTGGGGCCATACAAGTCCCAGTTAGCCATTATTTAGCTGCCTGTTGAAGGTGACTGTATTTTTGTGCACTTTTATGTGCACACTCATTTATACCAAATGCGCATAAAATCTGCCCAGTTTAGTGGCAGTCAGAGGATGAAGAGCACGTGTTTGAAGTGGATATTTCACCATACATTATTCTGTTGAGAGAAGATGAACTAGATGCAACATTATTTTGCCTTATGCATGTTAAAGCAGAGGGAGAGTCTTAAATTTCACCAGATGATGTCGTGAAAGGTTCTGTAAAAGTTCCCTCACCTCCTTGCTTTGGCAGACATTCCCCTGTTCCAGGGAAGCTCCCATCACCAGGAATAGGCTTCTGGCCCCTCTCAGCTGGCAAAGGTCAGGGAGAATTGAACCATTTAAAATGCACATTGTGAATGCCTACCTAGAAATCAGCAAGCTCCTGAAAACTTTAAAATGTGCTCTTACCTGGACTGGCTTCAAAATCCAGCACCGCACCATGAGAAACCCTGCCAGCTCTAGCCCAGTCCTTAACCTTCCCTTTCTGCAGAAGGTTGTTTGGAAGGAGGATGCCAGCCAAAACCAACACCTGTCATCCTCTAATTTTTGGATCATCATCACTCAGGCTTCAGGATGGCTTTTGGAAGGAAAAGAGAATATTATTTACTGTGGTCAGTGATCTCTTTGGGGTAGTGGAAGGAAGCCAGTTGTTCATCCTGATGTCACAGCTCAGCCAGCAGCTGCTGCTACTTTAAGAGGTGTTCAGTGAGTGAAGCTGTTTTTGTTTGCCCTGAAGCCCTGGTAGGTATCACAAAATAGGTATTGTATCACTAGAGTCAAATATTTCCAAAAAATGGTGTAGTGTGAGTTGTATAACAGAGCTGTTATGGTTTTCTGCTTGCACACAAGTTCTATTTCTCTGCACCAATTTTATTACGGTGGCCTTGGGTTAAATTGCCTATTGGAGAGCTGTGTCCTCATTTTCTGATTATGCTGGTATTTTTAATAACTAATTAGTATACTAGCACTTCAGATATTGCAGAACAGATTTTGACCTATGCCATGCTAAGTTGAAATCTGGAATAACTCCATGGAAGATAATCATGATGCCCTGGATCTGCATCAGGATGCTGAATGAGAGGGTCTTGCTGTATAATTTGTGCTTTATGTCCACTATCAGGGTTTCAAAGGAAATGTCTTAAAACAGAATTATTCCCAGAAAATAAAGAGTGGCATGTTAGAGACTATTTTCAAACCCAATCAAATTTAAAAGCCTTGCTTTTCCTCCATAGAATCATTTCTGTGGTTTGATAATATAAAACACAGAAAATGCATTTAAGTGATCAAGTGCACTGCGTGTAAAGCAAAAATGCATCATTTCTGTGCTGGTAGAATTGAGCTGGGGGGCTGTGACACATGTAAGAGTCTTCCAGGCTGTAGAATGTTGTAAGAGATTAAAAGAATTTAATTAATTGGTACAAAAATGATGTACAGTATTATAGGGTGGAAATATAGCCATTAGGGCATGTTTCCCAGGGATACTGCAGGGATCTCTGTCCTGGGGGATTTTTAAGAGTGAATTAAACAGATTTTTGTCGTGGGTTGTTGAGATAAACATCAATCCTATTTCAGTGCAAGGAGGGGATTAGATTACTTCTTTGGGCTTCTTCTAGAGCTAAAATTTTATGATCTTATGTATAGTTTTGATGTCTTTTTCTGATATCTTTGCAGTTAGACATTTTGGCTCTGAGATTACAAGGAATGTCTGTTTTTATATATAACAGGGTAAATACACATAAACTGCTTGTACAAGATGGGTGTAGGGAATGGAGCTCTCTATCATGATAAATTTATATGTGCCTCATTATTTCCCTGAGGAAAATTGATCATTTTCTTCTTCTGAGGGTGTCCATGAACTTTTATTTGAAAAACATGTTAGAAAGAAAGAAAGAAAGCTTAATGTTTTTAAAGTGCTGCAATCAAGAAGTGATTACAGAAAGAACAAAGAAATTGAAAGATAGTAATAGAAATTTTATGTTAGCGTGAAATTCCATTAATTTGACCTAAAAAGTAATTTCCTGTAGGTTTTTTTCTTGGTACAGTTTTGCTTGTGGAATTTAAGGGGCCAGTGCAAAAGCTACAGGCTGTTTAAATAGCTTTCCTGTTTGTCTCACTGCTCCCTGGCCTGAATAAAGAATATCTGCCTTAAGAAATGAAAAAAGCAAAAATGAATGTGCACTGTCCAAATTAGAACAAGGGAAAGCTACATGAAAGGGATGAAAATTCAGCTGAGATGTGTGATTCTCACTAGAGAGCTGGCCTGTCCGGTGTTGTACAATAGCAGGGAAATCAAAAGAATATCTGAAATGATGACACAAGTCAGATTATAATTTGTGTACATCAGTTTCCCTAATTTAAAGGGAAAAAAAAATTAGAAAGGACAAAGAACCAAATTGAAGCGCAGTTTAAAATACACGACTCCAAATCCTAATGCCATCTGGAAGCAATCAGAGGTCAGAGTGGGTCTGTGACTGGAAGAGCAGAGGAGTAATAACATGAAATGCAGAGGGTGAATCACTACTAAGGGCCAGCTGGGGACCTGGGAGGCCTCCACCGAGCTCAAGTTCACGGTTTCCTCCAGCAGAGATTAAATCTTTGCATGTGAAATAAGAACGAGGTTAAATCTTTGTATGTGAAAAACAGCCTCCCATGTTCCTGCGTGTGCTGCCTGTGCTTGGTGCTGCGTGAGGCATGATGGCCAGCGCACTCAGATCCTGGGACTGGCAAAACAAGACTGTTTATTCCAGCAGTGTCTCAAGCTACCAGCTCTCCACTGGGCTCAGACCTTTAAGACATGAGGGATGTGGGTGATAAAGTGCAGGGTATCTTTCGAATTGTGCCCAAGAAGCCCAGTGGTGACTGCAATGTTGGTACCAACCAGGACATGGAGCTGACTCTGGCTGGGTTCTGCTCTGTGTCAGGACAACTGAAGAGCTAGAACAGATCTTTAAAGCTATCAATTGACATGCCAGTGGTTCCTGAAAGATAAGGCATCCAGGGATTATATCACCCTCAACACTCAATTAGTTTACATTGCTATAAGTAACTACCATATGGTATAGCTTCTGCACCAGCTGCTTTCCAGTCTTCAGCAAGTGCAGGTCTAACGGAAACGATGCCATGGAGTTAACAGTTATTAGAAAAGTGGGGGGAAATAGCAGGTTTTAAAGATGATCTTAAAGCTTTTGGATGGGCTAAGCAGTAAATATAAGTGGCCAGGGATGCATTGGCTGCTGTGTGCCAGGCTGGAAATGCCAGGTGCCTGCAAACAGCACACACATGTGCACAGCAGCCAGTGTGGGACAGCAGGGACCAAATCCAGAAGGACTTTAGAAGCCTTCAGTCCTATCCTGGGATGAGGACTGCAGAGACCAAGCAATGCAGTAACATGTAGGAGATGTTTTCCTTCAAATCCATGGCAGACAACAGCAGGCACTGCTCAGACCTGCATTGTGCTCTGCCTTCCTGCAGCACTTGCCCACATCCACTGGGATTTCTCAGAGTCTGGAGGTGGAGGGATATGTATTGAGCCAGGCTTCATGGCCCATCAAGGCAGAGACAGATGGGGGGATAAGATCAGGAATAAACCCATGTCGTGATGTCTGCTCAGCTCTGCAGCCTCCAGCAAGAACAGCATCAACCACTTCTGTTGGCCTCT
The DNA here is from genome assembly GCA_013398055.1 of Ifrita kowaldi. NCBI lineage: Eukaryota > Metazoa > Chordata > Aves > Passeriformes > Cinclosomatidae > Ifrita > Ifrita kowaldi. The sequence goes on from VZRS01006185.1 coordinate 11,210, forward strand.
TTGCCTGCTTTCATCTCTTTCCATTACAAATTGAGTTTCCTACTTTGAGAACTTTCTCCACAGCTGAGCCTTGTAGAGCTGGATTTGCTGCCATTCTTCCCAGTTCTTCTCTTCTAAAGGGATCGTGGTCGTTTCTTTGTTCACCTGTGTCATTCTGGTGCTGAGTGATCCCTCTCTCAGCCAGTTTGTGCTACTGTTTGCACACCAGGAAATCAAGATTAGAATACCTTGTTAATTTTAGTTTTTATTTTTTTATTTTATTTTTAACGACTGAAAATTTTCTGTGCTGTATGCTCCAACCATAAGATGTTTTAGGACCATGAAAGTTCTCACGAGTCACTCTGCACTGGAAAAACTTTTTCTATTGCTTTGAGTCACATCAAACAGCACAGGTACACAAAATGCTGTTAAGAGCTAAATACTGTGTTTTGTTTATAGTTTTTTCAAATACTTCTCAACAAATTCCTTAACTGTGGATTTTGAAGGGATGTTTTTTCACTTTTAATTTTTTTCAGATTTTAATGAGAGTGGATGTATCATGTAGCACAAAAGCAAACTACCAAGTGCTCTGTGTTTTTATTCATAAAATTTCCTGCCATGTAGAGAGGTGTCCTAGATGGTTTTCCAGCTGCACTGGCCATATAGATATAAGCTACACCAAGAAATTATTTACTCTTCATCTCACCTGGTACTGATTATATAGCAGAGGTCAAACACTGGAAATACTCTGTTGGGAAGATAATTTGAATTTCAAACTCTTAGCTGAGAAATATTTCCCATAGTTCAGACAAATTTGTCAGAAATGTAGATGGAAATTACAATTACAATCTCATTCAGTATGCACAATGCCCTGAGTTACAAATTAGATCCAGAATTATGCAGTTAAGCAGAAGCTGATACTTCTAACAAATGTACATATTCTTTAAAGTTCTCTGAGTTTTGCTTAAAGATTTTTTGAGTGTTTTCACTGACTTAAATACTGTTATATTCTTGGCTATCATCAATTAAGCCTTAAATCTGTGAACCAGGGAACCAGAGAATAAAGCCTTTCTTCTGAAGCCTGGAATAGTTATATTCCAGTCTGAGAAGAATCCACACCTTTTCAAAAGTGCAGAAAAAAATGTTTACATTGTACTTTAGATGTAGAGTTTTGGTGCATACCAATTTTGAAAGGTAGTAACTAATAGATCTTGTTTTTTCATTTTATCAGTATCACAGTCATTTAAAATGAAGATTCCAATTCTACTCCTTAGTGTGATTTTAAAAGCATGATCTCTCACGGATCAGCTTCTCTTCTGCATCTGTAATTCCTTTCCAGACTGAATATTTTACTGTTTTCTGTTGTTATTGTTTTGTACATATTCCTAATTTTTTTTAATTATATTTCATGCATTCCTTTTAAGCTTGTTTTAAATAATTTGAGATTTTTCTCTTTCCCAATTCTGATGAGGCAACAAGGACAATGTAGGCTAAAGAGGAGAAGTACTGTCTTGGAAGGAAGAGGTTAATACTGAAGGGCACATGAATGCTTGTTGGCAAAAGGGAACAGCTCCAGAGAGGTCCTCAAAACTTCATTAGATATCAGAGAAACATGCGATATTGCATTAACTGGAAGAAAAACTCTTATATTACAGGATTTAATGTCCTTAGAAATGTTGCAGAGTTTATTTGAAAAATAAACCCAACAAGCCTCTATTAAATTTATTGAGGAAATGGAAAGCAGAAACTCAGAAGACGGTAATTGCCACCTACAAATATGATAATTAGAGTGAATAAGAAGTAATGAAGGAAGAAATCAGAGACAACTCACCTCCTGAGCGGGAAGGTGGAGGTTACATTGCCACCATGTGGTAAAACTATGGAGAGCTGGAGCAGCTCCTCTCTCCATCAGGATTCGAGAGGAGAGCTGCAAACAGCCAGAAATCTGCATGATTTGCTGGAAAAAATATAGTATGCAAATGGCATCCTGATTGGAAAGAAGCAATGTGAGATGAAATCCTATTTTGTTTTTGATTAGCGTGTGCCACCGGTTCTTTGCTGGTGTGTTTGTGGGGGTTTTGACTTGAATTTTAATTCAAAATGCTGTTACATAAAATATTCAGTGGAAAAGTGAGCAGAGTGCAGAAAAGAATGGGAAGAAAAGTTCTCTTTTTAAAATGATGTCATTTATAAGCTTTCTTGAGTACAAAAATCCATCATTCTCTTGTATGTCTTCTTGAAATCATCTCCAAAGTTTCTGCATTAATTTTGATTTTTTCAGATTCTTCTGATAATCCTGGGATACTTCCCAGTTCTGTAACATTTAGAAACGTGAGCCTTAGTGTTTCACAAAGTACTTTTTAGAACACACTATATGGAAATGTAATTTTTTTTTTATGGAAATGCTTCAAGTTCTGCCTACAGCAGGATTTGGGATTCACAAAACTGTGTCGACTTGCTCTTCCCCACCCCCCAATTTCAGCTGGTAATTCCTCATGGCGTGACAACTGGTTGCTGCAGAAATTATTAGGATTCAAGAGCATGATTTCACAGTCTGAGTCTGATGAGCTTTTCGCAATCCCTTTTTTGATCAGATTAGTGCTGACCCCTGAGCTGACCATCAGCCAAGGCGAGCCGGGCGAGCCTCTCCTCCCAAGGCAGGGGTTGCTGGTGACCTCCCTGGTTTTCCCTTCAGACAGCTCTGTCCTGCTCCACTGCAAGGTCTGTTTCTTGTCTTCACTGCAGCGTGAACCTTTCCCTGATCTGTGCACCGAATCCCTTGCACAGGCCTGTTTGGGTTTATGAAGGGCTTGAGTCCATGCTAAATACAGTGGCTGCCTCTGTAAGAGCAGCTCCCCTCCTTAGCACCCCCACACTTGTAGCTAAAATGCAAGAAAAAGATTAAATGACCATCACAGATGACGCTCAGATGTATCTCTTGGTACAAGTCTAATTATGACCTCCACTGAGGCAATTATTCTGTCTTGATCTTAATGTCTTTTGCAATCATCAATTAATAAAACTTCACATAATGTCCTGGTAGGACAGGAATTATTACCATCTTTTTAGAAACAGACAAACTGAGGCACAATTATTGACCTGGTTTTAGATGAGATGAGAGAAATTAGGACAGCAAACTGAGGTGAGAGTTTCACCTTAGTCCCTAGAAACCAAATAAAGTGCAGAGCACGGCGTGAAAACCCAGACCTGGCTGTTTTTGGCACGTCCCTCAGCTCACCTCCAGCACAGACCCCCGGCAGGCACTCTTCAGTTTTGGTCACAGGATATGAGGGATGCACAGCTGGAGAGATGTGTCTGTGAGAGTCACTCTGCAGGAAGGCTGGACTGGTCCCTAGTGATTTCCACAGGAATAAGAACCTTTCCAACCCGCAGGGCACCCTGCGAGCAGAAGACAAATGTCTGTTGTTAAAGCTGCCCTGGCTCTGTCAGACTGTTCTGCATCCTGAAGGGATTGATGGACTCTTACCTGCCTTTCAAATCCCAGAAAAAAAGGAGCAAATCGCTTCAGCCCTTCCCTTTTTACCCAAATGACTCACAAGCATTTGCCTCCTACATTAGTTTTGCTTTTGCTCAAAGTTGAGTCATTGTCTTGTATTTGATTTAATAACAATAGCAGGAGAAAAAAAAATAGCCATCAGTAGCTACTGCATAAGACTAGATCAAAAGCAATTCCTTAAAGGAGGCTTTCACGATAGCTAGATTGAAGATTTGAGAAACTGGTAAGAAATGGAGCTGAAGAAAACCAGCTCCTAAAAGCAAAGCATTATGTTTTCATGCTATTGTGCTTTTAAAATTGAAGGCAACAGTCCGAAAACAGGCATCTAAATAAATCTTACTTGAAGAGAATTATCTGGAGATCATTGTATTTATTGCATTTGTTTTGATTTTCCAGCCTCTGCCTCAGACTGTAGGCATGGACATAAAAGATTCAATACCTCATTTTAAAAATTAAACTTCACTTGATTATTGAACTGACCCATCCTAACCCTTACTAACCCTTAAATTGTCATGTTTTATGCTGGAGTATCACCAGCAGGATAGAAATGGTGAGAGTAGGGCAGGAGGCAAGAGCTGTGACCCCAGCAGCCGATGGATTTCAGATGCGATAGCTGAGGCTGTGCTGCCCCTCGGAGGCACAACGCAAAGTTGCATAAGCACATGAGGAGAGAAAGGTTTAATTACGGTGCTTTTAAATGATCTTGTTTTTTAGCTCTGCATCCTGTCTACCCTTCTCCCCCAACACCCTGTGAATTGCCCAAAGGCCTGTACATCTGAAGGCTCTTGATAAGGGTCTAAAAGCCGTGTGATGTAGCACTCCTTGCCCAGATTATATCGTGTGTGATGATACACTGGATAAATAATTTTCCAGCTAAATGTTGGTATTTTAGAATCCCTTCGTGCTTTTCATCCCTTTTCCCTAATATTTGACATCTGCTGTTACTGTGGATATCTCAGCAGCTATGGAGGATGAACAGTGGTGGGATGGGAGGGTCAGGAGGAGGTTCAGGGAGTTGATATGATTATTGTCTGGCTCTGTGGAGCAGGAAGTAGATCTGGGGATTTCTCTGTAAATTTCCCATTTTAGCAGTATCAGTGGAGCTGTGAATCTGGGTTGTGAGCGCTGCTGATAAACACCAGACCCAGAGCCATGGTGGGAGAAGTTGTCATGCTGCTTGCATGGCCCCGGTGTCAACACACTGAGGCGAAGAAGCAACTCGCTTCTGCCCACTCAGGAACTTGGGGTCCTTTTAAAAACTCTCTCTGGGGAATGACCCAGCTAAAATATTATGTTGTTTGAGAAACAACAACACAAGGCTGCTCATGGGACACCTCTTGTTTGAGAGTTTGCCTATGAATTTTGGGCATCTGCTTTTGACCTGGCAAGTGAGAGTAATTTGAACTGGATGCTGACGTAGCAAGTAGTGAGCCAGGACAGCTAGGTGTGCATCAGGAATGTTTCAGTGCTTTTGTGAGATTTAAAATTATTCAAGACAGGATAATAAACCCCAAAAGGAGAAATGGTAACTTTAATGGAGTTGTTCTGGCTGTGTTAGCAGAGAGCCTGTGGCTCCAGGTGAGAGGTGGGAGTGGCACGACAGAAGTGCAGTCCTCACAACAGCTGGGCTGCCATTTGGAAGGGTTGTAGTGCAGGATCTCCCAATTACTGAGGTCGAAGTTTGTCTTCAGTGGGCAGATCTCACAGCACAGCACTGCAGAATGGCGCTGCAGCTGAAGGAAGTTGCAGGAAGAGTGGAGAAGCCAAGAGGTGTGTTTTCCTTCATCCCACTGAGACTTCACAATCCAGCCCTGGCAGAGCTTTCCCTGGGAGAGGAAGAAAGGCAGCAACATGATGGATCTAGCCACGCTGCTTCAAGCCCAGGTTTGTCCCTGACTGAGCAAATTGGGGTTAAACAGCCAGCCTTCTGTTCCCTCCCAGAACTGATGTTCACCTGCATAAATTACTTGCTTGGACTTTGTGGAAATTTCAAATGTAGGTCCACTGAGTGCAGTGAAGGCCAGATCACAAAGAATTTGGTTTTGGTTCCAAAAAATAATTTTCCTGGGGCATCCAGAGATAGTTCCTGACTTGCCCTGTCCCATGTTTGACCTGATCTTTTCCTGTAGGAGAAAATACACATTTGAAAGCACAGATGAGTTATGGTTTAGAGGAGAAACAGCCCTTTGCCTTCTACACAACAGCTAAATTGTGCCTGAAAATGGAGAGTGACTTCTCCGGTCTGACTTTACTTCTTTTCAAGCTTTTAGTTTAGCTTAGTGGAAAGAGTGTGTACTTTGCTGACCACTTGAAAAAGGGAAGAAAGCATAAATCATTGCTTGGCTGCCCAGTTTTCCTGAGTAAATATCTATTTTTAGTTTCAAATAGAAAACAATGAACTGTGAGTGCATTCACCGAAATTAAAGGAGTGGATTTGGCTCCTTCAAACACATCAGTCCTTAGTGGACAAACCTGACAGTTACCTTTCTTTATATCACATTATAAAATAAGAACTGGAATCTTAGTACATACATATTACTATTTACACCAGTTATGAATTTGGACTTAAAACCACATGAAACCATCTCTCTGAGTGCAAGAGGCACAGAAAAGTAATTTACAGGCAATTAGTCAGCCAGGTGGTTGTGTTTGTAGCAGTATATCATGGTCCCATTTTCAGTTTGGGAACGTAAATCTGCAGAACAGAAACCAGATATCCTGTTAGCATTCCTTAAAGAAATGTTCTTCACACTAAAAAAAAATAATGATAAAAAGCTGTGTAGTAATGATGTGACCATGCTTTGGGTATTTTCATAACCTGGTGGAATCCTGCTAAGGCTGATGAAGATGAAACCTTCCACCCAACATGCCAACAACATAATTGGGATTTATAGCTGCAGGCTGGAGCACAAAATCTTCAGGAGCTGGAGGGAATGACAGAGAAATATCACTTGGAAGCAGCCTGAAGAGCAAGTCACAGCCTCCCTCCCTGACGAGCCCTCCCACACAGGAGTGTTTGTGCCTGAAGGAGCAGAGCTGAGCACCCACCTTGGGCACTGCTGCAAGTGTTCAGCCAGGCCAGAGCTGCTGGGCTTTCCAGGAGGAAAGTTACCAAGAAAAGATGAAAGGCAGCCAAGGAAGTCTTAGAAAGAAAGGACAGTATATGTACTAAAATTGGCACCTCTGAGTGTAACCCACATCCAAATACTCCAGAAATAACCTGCCTTTAAAAGCTGGGTTTTTAGTGATAGGTAATAAATGGCAAAGAGTACAACTCACCATTGCTGGTCCTACTCAGCAAGGACAATGGTATTTTCTTTGCAGTTTCATAACGTTTGCCATCTGAACATTTTGAGGCATTTCAAAACCTGTGTTTCATAGTCTGGTGGTGGGAAAGTTCTTGCCAGCTTGCTGTGTCCTGTGGCCCTGCTGTGCCTAGTGCTCAGCAAACACCCCACAAAACCAGAGCCAGGAAGAGTGAAATATTGGTCAGCCATGGCCTCAACACAGCAGCACTGCTAATGCCATGGATGTCATGGTAAAAATATACTGGTGGAAAAGGAGCTGCTATAATCAGTGGCTTTATTTTGTTTGGGGTTTTTTTTGGTTGTTTTTTTAATGTAGGAATTGTCCTCAGTACTAAATAGGAAGTTTTTTAAGGGTAGAGCAGGCTGTGATGACCTTGGAAATTCAGATTATGCTACGTTAGGTATTGTGATCTGTTGTGTAGATAAAAATGGAGCCATCTCCATCCTGCCAATAAGTGCAACAGATAAAGAGGGGAAAGGAGGGTATTTCTTTCCAAAGCCACCCTTAATCAGCAAAAAACAGCAGACAAAATTATCTTTGGTAGATGGGGATTTGTGCAGTATGGGTTACATTTATTATCTGGCAGGTTATAAGCTGTATTTTAATTTCCGGTATTTGCCTGCTACATCCGAAGGAACAATACGAGCTGATCCACCGCATGTCATTTATAAGTCTGTGCATGTCATTTATATGGTAATGGGGGAGTTCCCCCTCATCCCCAGTGATTTCTGCAAAATTCTGCATGCTGGTTCTCAGCATATTTAGCTTTCTCCAGCGTAAATTAAAATGCACATTCATGATCTTTGAACAAAGCGGGCAGGGATAATTGGTAATTTGAGCCTGTTCTGTACAATGCAATTCAAAGTAATACTTATAATTTGCAGTTAATTAATCAGGGCTTTTTCCCCTTTAAAATTCTTAATTGCCTTTCTGTGATATTGATTTTTAATAAGTTTTATTCCTACCAGTTTTAGAGACAATTATACAGGCAATTTCTTCTCACCGTTGCTGCATGGCTCTGTGTGTGTTTATACGTATTTCCGTATATTTTGGGATATTTTTTCAGAAATTTTTATATGCTGGCTTATGGAAAGAGTTTTTGTCGGCTGAAAATAAAAGGTTGAAAATACTGGAATCAATGTATGGCCTAGAGAAACAAGGTACAACAGGGAATAGAAAACTCAAATCAATACAATGAAATTTTTAAAGAATTTTAAATATCTGGAATTCCATTGCCACTATGAACAGTCAACCTCATCTGATATTTAATTCACTATCCAATTAAAACTCTCTTTAGAAGACTCTGATTGTTGTAGCTTTAAAGTAAAACCAGCAATCATTAGAGACACAAACTTTGGAGTCTCTAAGGAAATTAAGATGGTCATAAATTCAAAAATAATAATATTAGTGAATATAGATGTACATGGAGGTGGTGCCTGTGATGGCAAATATGCCTTGGGCACTGAGCACCCCATGCCTGACCAAGCCCAGCCCCATCCAATCTGACATAGAATGACCAGGGATGGGGCATCCACCACCTCTCTGGGCAACCTGTGCCAGTGTTTCAGCACTCTCATTGTAAAAAACTTCTTTCATATACCTGATCTACCCTCCTTCAGTTTAAAACCACCACCCCTTGTCCTGTCACAACAGGCTCTCTAAAAAGTTTGTCCCCATCTTTCTTATAGGCTTCCTCCAAGTACTGAAAGGCTGCAAAAAATTCTGCCTGGAGCCTTCTCTTCTCCAGGCTGAGCAGCTCCAGCTCTCAGCCTCCACAGCAGAGGTGCTCCAGCCCTCTGATCCTCTTCCTGGCCTCCTCTGGACCTACTGGAATTTCCCCACTGGGCATTCTGCACACCAGACCCAGTGGGGTTTGTTTCCTATCTCACTTATGGGTGTTTCTAGGCTGTCACCGACAGCCAGAGTTGCACAGACCTGGTTGGTGCCCCTGCCCCAGGGGCACAGCTTTCCCTTTACTTTTGTCAGTAGATTTAGGATTACTGCACACTAGTGAGTCTACGGCTCAAAAATATTGATAAAAGAAAGTATTTCCTGGTAGCAGGGATAAAAGAGATTTTGATGGGTGGACATTATCCTGCAGGGATGTTTGTCTTTTCTTTATGCTTACCTAAGTCCAGAGTCGAGGACCTTCAAGACACACACCCAGGAAGAACAGAATTCTGCTCAACATGCAACTGCCTCAACTCAGATAAACACAGTCAAACCCCGTATCAATGGCATAACCTGATTACATACCATTACCTTCATTAATAATAAATGTTCCTGTTATTTTATAAGAACATTTCTTCTGAAATATTGCTGTAAGCTAATTTGAGTTCTGTTTTTATCCAGCTCTCTTTTTTTTATTATTCCTGGGTGACTCTATTGATCTCAGTAGTTCCTCTGATTATTCAGTCCTGTAAAATCAGATTCATCCTCTGAGTCATTATTGAGCTAAATCTCTCAGTTAGCCAGGTCCTGAGTCACTGTTCAAGTTGAAACCTCTGGGAATATTGCCATAACAGGGCAATATATATCCTGAGTGGTTTTTTAATGGCTGTTCAATGACTTCAGCAGTTTAAACTGGGTAAGGAATTAGGAGCTAAACTAAATTCAGTCAATGTGCTCCAGTTCTCATTTCATGAAGCAGAGCTGTATTTTGCAATATTAACTGACATTTATTAGCACTCAGACTAGGTGACTAGCAGGTGCTGCTCAGGGTGAATAAATCATGCAAGCAATTCACATGAAAGACAGCTTGTGCAAGTGCTGATAAAAATCCGTGGGGTTGAAGAATCAAGTTCTTTAATAGCAATGTCAGGCTGTTCAGTCTTCTTATCTCTCATATTTCTTTATGAAACATTAAAAGAGGTTGCTTTTGGGCACTTGTGTTCTTGAACTATTGCAATCGTCTAATGAATTTTTGATTCAGAGGGTTTTGTGATCACTAACTTTCTTGATACATCTGTGGCTATTGAAATGGATCCCCTGTGTCAAGGCTGGCTGTCCATCTTCCTCCTGTCATAAACCCCATAGATTCGTTAGAAAGAACCTGTAACTTTTAATTTAAAGGAAAGGTGAAGTCGAAGCTACTTGAGCAGGTTTGAATAGAGTAATATTCAGCATATAATGAAAGCCTTGATTTGTCTCGCTGCATTGCACAGATAAGCAAATTGCATTTCCAGCCATAGCAAGCTGTTCAGTGGCACCAGAGGGGTAAAGAGCCCTACTTCACCTGGGCCATGTGAATCCTGTCTGGTCTGGGTCCTTAGCAACTGAGAAGCGACAGGACCTTGCAGTGAGCGTTTGCCCACGTCAATGAGCTACCCTGCAAATTGCTCAGAAGACTTCTGCCAGGAAACGTTTCTACAGATTTAGTGCCTTCAGCTAACAGGCTTTCATGAAGAGCTGAGAACAGGCTGTGGGTTTAAGTTTGTGCCAGGTGATGGAAAAATGCATTGTTATTATACATTAGTGGCAGACAGCAGTTTGCCACTGCGGATGGGCTTCCTGGATGCATTTGCTCCTTGGAGTGAGCGCTGGAAACAGGAATAGCTGAGGATAGGATCTCTAATATTTCTATTTTCATAATTCAGCCCCCATTTTCATTATTACACATGTACATCCTGACAGATCACAGACCTGATGGTGTCTGCATGTCAGTCTTGTCATCGTGGTCCAAAGGTGCTTACTGACACTGAGACTGACTCACACAACCAGAGGACACCTACTAATTGTTAGGAGCTGTTGTGAGCATTAATCATTAATGCTTTTGAAAACTAAGGATTCCTAAGGATGGGGTACAGGTGACAAAAACGCAGAAGCACAGAGAAAGAAGCTTCTAAAAAGAGGAGAGGGAGGATGTGGAGACAACATTTTTCAGGAGTGTTTTTTTGGAAAGAGGACAGCTTTTATTGCAAATCAGACCCCAAAAGACTGATGTGCCAACAGGATAGTATAGCTTTGTGTTTGACAAGTGGTAACCCTGCCTGCCTGCTGTGATTGCTCTGGAGAGGCGCCAAACCTCGTGGGGAGCTGCTCATTGCTCCTGCTGGACACCCAAGTGAAACCTGAGGGATGGCTCCTCTCCCTGGCTTTTTGCACCTCAAGTGGGATTTGCAAAGCTGAGTGCACTCAGTGTGTCACAATGTGAAGGTGGCCTGGAGGAGACACTGAGCATTTTCAAATCGTTGAATTCTTCCCTTATTTGTAAGAATACATCTCAGATGACGTCTCACACTTGTGTGTATCTGTTTTGTTTGATGGTTGGTTGGGTTTTTTTTCCAACAAATCTATTTGTATGATTGAGGGAGATTTTAAATATTCATGATTTCTTGGTTATTACAGTCTGAGCTTGGCCTCCTGTGTGTATTCTGTAGGGTCTGTAGAGGTGTACCAGAGGATAGGATCAGGCTGGTGTTCAATAAAACCAGCTTTTGGGGCCCCCAAGCACTCAAACATTAAAGAAGGTCTGTCAGCTGCTTGCCAATAACCTTATAAACAACACCCCTAATGCCCTGACTCAAATGGCAAACATAGAATCCTTTAGTGTTGGAAACACAACAAATTAGAAGAATCAATGGATAAGGGGGGAAAAAAAAGCAAAACAAACAAACCCCAAACATTAAATCAACAGTTTCTAAATGGGTTGAAATTAGTAGCCTCAGAAAATGTCTTTTGTGTATCAGGAGCTTGGTCCCCTGCTAACATAATCTCATCCTGCTTCTTGGGGATCAGTGTCCTAAAGATTGTCCTAGAGCAACACTGGTGAATATTGCTGGTAGTTGGGACTATGATGAGGAGTCCAGGTTGGAGTCAGGATTTGGCCAGGCTGGCTGACAGAGTTGCCTCTGATGTGCACACTCTGGCTTTTCTGGACACTGTTTGCTCTTCATTCCCATGTGTTCCCTCAGGGATCCTGGCTGGGTATTAGCAAGCATCCCACAGCGATTTGTCTGCTGCTGGAGCACTGCAGCTTGTGGTGTTGTCACCCAGAGCCACCTCCATCTCACAGAAGTGCAGGTGGACCACAGCCCATTGGTGTCCAGGTTTGGTGGGGTTTGCCTGCTTACCAAGCCTGGGCTTGGCTCACGCAGCAGCTCTGGGGCCCACATTAGGGATGTGGAGGTAAGACATGGCCTTGCTGACCACACGGAACACATGAAGAGTGGTTGTCCCCAGTGCCCAGCATGAACCACCCTGCTGAAATGAGCTTCTCTCCCAGCCCTCAGCATCTGGCAGCAGGGAGGCAAAAGCACTGTCCAAACCCTTGCCTGCTGTCTCCACACGATGTTGTGCAGGAGCGAGGCGCTGCCAGACTGCGTGAGCAGAAAACAACGTGTGTTCAAGCAATTAAACCAGATGACTAAGAGGAGCTAATGACACTTGCATCCCACACTTCCCCTGTGCATGAGGAGGTGCAGAACTCCTGGCAGGGCTCCTTTCCCTGAGATGAGGGGCTGCCACCTTCTCGTGGCTGCCGAACACACGGGAGCTGCTCGCCCCACACGATGAGATTTTGGATCAAGGATCTGGCGTTTATAAAGTGCTCTCTAAAGCACATCTTAAGGAACGCCAAGAAAGCAAGTAACAGTTTATTCTTCCTAAGCTTGTTGCCTGCCAGTGGCAGAGGAGACTCTGTGTTCCAAGCAGGAATAAAGGGTCACAGGGGTGAGCGTTGCAGCTTGTTTTTCTTAAGGATCTATGGGAGCACTGCAGCTCATTTTTCTTAGGGATCTCTTGGAAAATAGCAGCTTGAGAAGGGTTGTTGTTTCCATCCAGATTCACAGAATATTCTGAGCTGGAAGGACCCACAAGGATCATCAAGTTCAACTCGTCATGGCCCAAATGGCCTGTACAGGGATCAAACCCACACCCTTGGTGTTCTCAGCACCATGCTCTGGTCAGCTGAGCTAATCTCAGGGTCAGGACCTGTGGAATTTGGCTGAACCCATAGTTTGCCCTCAGCCTCATAAATTTTTATATTTTCTACAAAAAGCTGTTGAATTGTTCAGTGGACCTGCAGAATTGCATTTTTTTTCCACCTGATTCAATTAGACAACTGTGAAAGAGGATTAATTGCTCTGAAATCAATAGTTCTGCAGGGCTGTTGCTGACATCAGCACAAAATAATGTCAACACAGGAAAATGTAGATTGGATATGGTAATCTAAAACAGTTTTATACTATTTGCATACACATAACTACTTTTACACTCATTTTATACCTATTACAATGATTTAATGGAAGTCAGGGAAGGCCTACACTACCGCAACTGAGTGAAAAATTTGTTTGTATAGAATAAAAGGTCATTTTCTGCAGCCATCACTGAAACACGTGTCAGTAAAGGCCAAAATGAACAATGAGCTTTCCCTAACTGGCTAAAAATACTTGCTTTCACACTGTACAATGGTAATCGATTTGGACATGTGGTTGGTGCTTTGAGATGATCTAGTAATTGATTTTAAAACAGATGGCAGCTGTCAAATAAGCATTTGTATTTATTTGATGTTTCTATGAGAACCCTTGGGGTTTCACTATCTCAGTAGTCTTTGTTTTCTCCTTTCCTAGACCCTCTTGCTGTTCTCTGATCTGTCTTCCTCTCATGTTCTTTTGATGCGTCCTACTGACAATTTCTTTTGAGCTTTCTTTCCCAAAGTAAGCCACTGCCTTTATGTCAGGCTTTAATTTCATTTTGCTTAAAATTCCTTTTTATTAACAGTTTTAATAAAACAGCAAAATGTCTTCAGCACACCAAATACTTCATGATCTGAGCATCAGCTACAATACATCACACAAGTAAAACCATTGGCTACAGTCCCCAGAACTGCTGTGCTTTACTGCATCAGCAATAAATAACACTGGTCCTGAGAGCTTTGGAATCTTAAACTGCTAATGCCTTCTAATTATTTTTCTATTTTTTTTAAGTGATCCAAAAGAGTTACAATGGTACCTGTCAGACTGTCAGAGGACTTGTCTGTCCAAGCATCTTTGTCTTCTTGTGCAAGTCTTTGTTTCTGTTAACTCGCACTAGAAAATTACAAGTTATTTGTGTCTTCTAATAAGAAGGCCCAGGAAAATATTTTTCTTCACTTGCAAATTATTTCTTTTTCTCAGTTTTTTTTCTCCTGATACCATCTTTTTTCCTTTTTTTGTCAACTTCAAAAGTTGGAAGAAATCTCTAAGCTACCAATGGATTTCTCAGTCAGTCACTGGTGAAGGCTTCATCTTTTTCCAAACAGCAAGCCAGGACTTCGCCACCTTCAGCAGAAAGGCAAAATTCACAGATATGACTCACGATGGATAAAGGCTGCAGAACTAGTTGAATTTTTAGAAAAGCATGAAGAAATGCCCATAGCCATGGCATTTACATGTGCTTATTAGCAAAGAGGAACTCTGACAGTCTAGAGCTCTGTGCAAGGTTGGGAAGTGGATTTTTCATAGAAATGTCTTTAGAAATGCCCCAATGGCAGGTTATGGTTCAGGACATTAAAACCATCTCTGTGGATTTCCAAATGTGGTGCATACAACAGTTTTTTCCAGAACCTTCTGGTTGCCACTGAGGTTGCACAAGGTAAAGGTCTCGTGCTTTTCCCTGCATTGAGTCTATCATGGAAGCCAGAGGTCTGAATGCACTTCACTGGGACTATTCAATGCTTAGACAGAAGTGGACATGATAATTAAATGTTTGAGTTCTATGGCTAAAGGTGCTATACAAGTATTAAAAGGAACAGCCAAATGCACTAGTGAAGATTTTACAGGATTGGGGTGGATCTTGTCCATGGAGGAATGAGCCAGAGGGTTTTTGGAGTCTCTTCCAGGCCCATTTCCTATGAGTCCTTGAGAAGTTTGTTACCTCAGGCAAGATACAAGTCGCCCATTTCACTGCCCTTGCAAGTGCTGCTGGAATTAAATTGCAGTTTGAAACAAGCAGGTGGCTGCTTAACTTTATACACATGCTGGGCTAATTTTTAATGACACACCTGCTAGAAAAGTCCACCCAATTTCTGATCCACTGCTCAGTCTTTCCAGGGATTACCCACATGGTATCATAGCTAAATGCTGCATCCAAGCCCAGATTCACCACAATTTGTTACTTGGCAGCTGAGAACTGAAGCAGGGGACTTCTCGTTCTTCCCCCTGATGGTGAGCAGGAAAGCATCTATCAGGAAACACATCCTTCAGGAGAGGTGGCATTCCCACTTTGGGCAGCCTGGTTCACTCTGGGTGCTGCTGAGGTCTTGATTCTGAAGACAGCCACCCTTGTAATGCACTAATGCAGCAACCTTGATTTCAGCTCAGGGAACATTCCTCTCATCACACCTCTGTTACTGCCTCCGGTTTCTTCTCTCCTCCAGTGATATTGAAGTCTCTAAGATGGATATACACTCAGTTGTCACTGAGTATACTCTGACCTAGGACTTCAAATGCTCCTCCTGAGGGTCTGTTAATTTAGAAGAGTCTTTGTTTCACGCAGCTTTGAAATGATCATTCAGTTGGGCCTTACTCAGCCAGAAGAAGGATTAAAGTACATATCCTGTAACACTCCCTGAGCACAAACACGTCACTGGCTAACACATGTCCCCACTCTAGAGTCACCACTCATGAGCAGGGTCATCCAGCTGTTTTCAGAGTGACTCATTACTGAATGTGCTGACATGGAATAAGCAATGACTTGCCTCAGACCCTGTGCTTTAACCCAGCCAGCAGGTCTGAACAGCCCTTTTCCAGCTAAGGCAACCACACACTTTATTCTCACTATTTTTCAGGTTTGCATGCCCTGTTGGGGCTGGCAAGCAAAACTGTGGAGAAGGAAGGAGCACAGAGCCACCAGGATCTGACTGTGAGGTATCTCAGCAGCTCACTCACAGCATCCTGACATCATGTAACACTCAGCAACTGCGAGCTCTGGGGAAGAGAGCAAAAGTTTTGATCACCTACCACTTTATGCTCTTGGTCAGGAGGTCATGGTCTATATATGTAGGGGGGCTTTGGTGTTTAAGGAGAGCCTGGTTTTTCATATACATGAGGCAGAATCTGAACCAACTTTAGAAAGACCCAGCAGTATTGAATGAAACTGATGTTCAGAGCATGTGCTAAATGCAAACACAAGGAATAAACTGTCTCCAAGAACAAATTGTCTGCAAATCATTTTTTCTTCCAGCTGAAAGAACTTTCTGGTACTAATCCATTCTATATTCCATAAGAATGTTCTCTGGTTTGCTAAAGCTAACTGATCTCTCTAATAACAGCAAGGTCCTGGCTTTGTTTCAAGGCAAAGGTTCACTCAATTAAATCTCATTAACACAGGACCACAAAACCTGCACTAAAACCTTTCTGGATGTGTGACCTTCAGCAGAACTGCTTCATTAAGTCTGAGATCCTGGAGAAAATGTTTGCTGAATAAAGTCATTCCTAATTAATGTTAAAATGTCAAGGATTTGTCTGCCATCCATCTTTGCTCCTTTTCCTTTATGCTCTTCATTATCTCTTTAATGGGCAACCAATATAAAAGTCAAAAGCAACATCTTTTAAATGTACATATAACAGGTGGGACAGTGCAGCAGAGCAAATTTGCCAGATGTGCTTTCCCATGAAACATTTCTAACTTCCTAAATATCTTTCCAAAGCCTCGCTTACATGCTGCCATTAAGCATTGATTAATTAATTTGTTATTTATGAAAACCATAAGTATTGCGGATTAATTTTCTCTTGCACCCTCTCTGATGGTACCTTGAGTTTTATTCCAAGCCATATGCAAGTCTTGATTAACAAAGTGTTTACTTGCCCTGTGATGAATCTAATTGTCTATTCTCCAAGGATTGCTCATCCGATTTTTTTTTTTTTTTAAATTAAACCTTCTCTGGTGAGTTTCTACTCATCAGACCAGAGGGATGTCCTGGTTGGACTGGGGGGTCATCAGAGGGTGGTGTACAAACCTGGTGGATCTCAACTCAGAAAACCCTCATCTGTTTTTCCAATGACCAGTGATGGCAGCAGATATTGGAGCTGCTTGGACCTGTGCAGCAGGACTTCATGGTGAACATTCTGCAGCCTCTTTAATTTTTATTCTCACATTAAAGTAATGGGACCCATCTTCCTGCCCATCAATCTGTACAGCATATGCAAGCCTTTCTGGTGGTTTAAATAGAAATGACTCACATGATATTAAGCCTCTTAATGAAAATGGATTACATTATTGTCTTTCACAAAATGGGAGGTTTAAAAAGCCAAGTTAATGTCTTCCAAATGTCAGTAACTGGAGACACTTTGGACCAAGAGTCAATTTTATAGCTTTTCTGCAAATCTGTAAGATGAGTTCATCTTTACAATGAAGGATATTAGATGATATGAAAAGTATTAGAAATTAGAAGTTATTTGAATTTGAATTTAATGAGAACTAGTATTAAAAATAATTTTACATGATGGCAATATTGTTTTCTCCTTACATACTTGAAATTTGACATGTTTGCATTGGCATCTTCCTAAGTATCTTTTCAATGGCAACTATATTACTGAAATCTCAAAAATCCCAAAAGTCAGTGGTATAAAGGATCAGGCTCTAACCCTGGCTACTTTTGGCAAATTGCCTTGCAAAAGTTATTTTAAAAATGAAATAGGGATAAAAGCCAAGGTGGTATCCAAGTCATAGACTCTAAGGCCTGGTATCTCGTTCTGAAGCTCCAGCCTTTCGTAAATTACAGAAAATTGCTATATTTGTTTATTCCCAACTGGCAACAGAACTTAGGAATATTTAAATTGTTACTGAAGCACTTGCAGAAACACTGTTTGAATTGATTGATATGTGTCTAGTCGGATGTTGTGAGCTCTAATCACGTGCAGGACACGCAGCAGGAGCAGCCGGGCCTTTTACACTGTCATGAATGTGTTTACTAATATGAATAATTTGATGTTTCTTCAGCAAAGGTAATTTAGCCTAATAACCTATAAATACAGAGTAATTGTTATCAATTGTGTTCATTTGTGTATATGGCATAATTTGATGAGTATTTTTGATTGATATTCCTGTGGCATCCTCCCTGTGCTGTGATTAGACTGGGATTTTCATATCTGTGCTGTTTCATTTATTGCTAAATAGTAATTTACCTCTAATAGCCTTTTTTTTTTTCTGTTCTCTCTCTCTCTTTTTTTTTTTTTTTTTTTTTTTTTTTAAGGGTTTTTTTAAAACCCACATTTTNTTTAATTAGAGGAGATCTTGAAGACTCACATTGCTCATTGGTGGTCTCCTGATGGCACCAGGTTGGCATATGCAACAATTAATGCCTCCAGAGTCCCCACCATGGAGATCCCGATATATACGGGCATCATTTACCCTACTGTTAAAACATATCATTATCCAAAGGTAAGGGAAAATAAAACAATCAGTCCTGCTGTTCTATCAGAAATAAATAATTGTTTCTTTCCAGTAGACTCAGACAGGGGACTAATAATGCACGCTCATAGGCAATGGAAATAAACATATCCAAGGGAAGATCAGCTGTTCTCCTGTGAGGGTGGTCTTCATTACTCTTTAGCTGCATTTGTAAAATTGCAGTTTTCTGGTTCTATGAGAATTAGTAATTCTATATACAATGAAAATAAAGTTTAAAAATCCTTGCTTTTTATGCACACAAAAGCACTTTTGCTTCCATGCTGGAATGGATGGAAGTTGGATGGTGTCTGAGAATTTGTCTCCAGGATGGGGTTGTTGGTGTCTGAGGGCTTGGAATTTCTATATTTCTATATTTAGGTATGTTTCTGTATTTAGATACATTTCTATGTTTAGATTTTGTATTGATAAGTATATACATACGTCCATACATGCATACATACATACATTCTATATTTAGATATATTTTCTTCTGTATAGAAGGAAAATGTAGTATGTGGGCTTCTTTAGAATATCCAGGATGGCCTTATGTCAGCGGAGAGACATTGGTTTTAGAGACTTGCTGTGCCTGAAAGACAGAAAAGCCTTAAGAGCCAATCTCCCCTTGACTGCAGAGACCTGCAGCAGGTGCACAGCACTGACACAGCTCTCCACCAGCACAGGCTCACCGCTGCTGTTATTGCTGTAATTTCCCGCTCTAAAGCAGTTCAGGGGTGTCTGCTGCAGTCATTCCTTCTGGGTTTCTTGCTTTAAGCACTGATTGCCTGAGACCTCACATGCTGGTCCAAATTGCACCATAATTTGACTGGAGAGATACCCAGATATATGCAGGTTTTGTGGAAATCACAATGGCTCAGCCCTTTCCCTACAGTACAAAATGAATCAGTATTTTACTATATCAACCACTATCCTGTTAGACAATCTTTTATCCAAAGGTGCAGGAAATAGCAAAATAGTAGAATTTTTTACTAAGGCTAGAAGTGTCCTTAGTAAAATTGCCCCTTGTTTGTGCCTACCAACCTCTCCACACCTCTGTGCCACATCCCCAGATTTGCAGTTTCCCTGTGACAGACCACAGCAGTGCCGGCCATATCCCTTCAATGGGAATGCTTTTTATAATCCATGGGGATATAATAATTCAAAATCATTCTGTGTCGTATATGATATGGTAATTTATTACTTTTTAAAATCTAGGTTGGAATGGAAAATCCAACTATTTCTTTGCATGTGATTGGTCTGAATGGACCCACTCATGACCTGGAAATGACTCCCCCAGATGATCAGAGAATGAGGTAAGTGCTTTCTCACCTGGGATGCTGGCCCCAGTTCCTATGGGGTTTTAGATCAGAGTCTGACTTTTTTCAAGATCATTTTACAGTTTTTAACACTGGACCTTTCTCTGCTGCTATTAAAAAAATTTCATTTTGTATAGATATGCCTAATTTTTTTTTTCAAATTATTTGTCTTTTTACCTGTATTTTATACAACATTATATTAAAACAGGTTTACACTTAATAACTGTAAAATAACCCAAACCCACTTATGCAAAAGAAGATGTATGACCTGTGGCCAAACCAAATGGGCATTTGCCTTTCAAAAATACAACTTCAGACCTGTGTACAGCAGGTGGGAATTCAGGATCACAGTATTCTCATCACAGTATCAGATTGGTGGCTCCTGAAAAATATAATTTCTCTTTTGGTAGCATTCTCTGTAAACTGAGAGGCTCAGAAAGGTTTTAATTACAGCAATAACTTCCTACTGCAGGATCCAAGTGTTGCTAATAAATTTGTTCTATGTGGTTATGGCTGGCCATAATTTATTTGGTTGCAATCAATATTGCAAAATGTTGCAAAATACATCATAATTAATTAGCTCCTGTATATTTCATCAAATCCATGGCCATTGCCATCTCTGGGGATGATAGAAGTAGTGCTGTCAGAGCAATAGGGGTGCACTTTCATTATACATATGTTTTCTGAAATGGGAGGATCAGTGTGATAAAATTTCAGTAAAATAGGCAAGAGGGATGTAGTGTACATTCAGTTACCGAAGGGAGTTTCAAGAAAGCAGGGGAAGCTGGTGATAAGGATCTTCCAGCAGACACATCCTATCTGAAGCATTTCAGTGTGTTCAGTGCAGATGATATATGGACAGAGTGGTATTTCGTGTTCTTTTTATCTGGAGCAAAGTGATTTAGTACAATTAATAAAGCTGATAATAAAGTGAAGATATGCCATGGCCTTTTTTCTTTCAAAATTGAAAGAAGCCAGAAATTTTTGCACAAAAATTGGATTTTTTTCAGTATAAAAAAAAAAAAAAAACGAAACGAACAAGGCAAAGCTGATGATGGGAAAACAGATTTTGGGATGAAATGTACAATATTGATCACTCGTAGTTTTTAAATATCTTTCATTCTGAACATTTTTGTCAAGTTTTCTCCAATGCCATGCTTTTCTGTGAAAAAAAAAAAGGGAAGGGAAGGGGTTGAAACGGAAGGGGTGAAAAGTAGTAGTATAACATTTAATGCCTGACAGGCATTTTTTATTTTGGTGAAAACCACTGGACCTCAAGAGTTTCATCAGCAGATGGTCAGAATTGGATCATGACGCAGCTTATTTCTTATATTTGCACCTCTGGTGACAAATTGAGGAATGATGTTATCTCGTTCGAGCACAAAAATCATCCCTGGCCCTTGCATGGGCCAGAAACAATTAATGGAAAAACTCAGACAACTCCAGTCTGGATCTGAGACAGGAGCTGTCTGTGCCCCAGGGACCATGGGCTGGGCTGCTGCCTGTCCCTTGGCCTGTAATAAATCACTGCCTGTTCTTTGTGGTGTTTGTGGCTTTGTTCCCATGGTCATACTGTAGGTATTCGTACTCTAGAGTGGTACCTCATGTTGGGGATTCCTGGCTCCAGGAAGCAGCCATGGACAGCTGGGGCATGAACTAGGATGTTGCACAGTAACCAGGCTCAGATGATTGCAAACCAAACCAACAATGTCTTTACTGGGATGGGGAACTCCATTGCAAACTCAGGATGGCTCTGCCCTTCCTGACAGGGCTCAGACCAGGTGTCCTGTCCCTTTTGCTCTGATGTGGATGTCTATAAATGCAGCGGTCAACTACCTGCTGGTACAGATTTCGTTCTATGGAAGAAACAGGTTCTCCTTTAAATCAGCTCCATATAAAAAGTGGGACAGGTCAGACGGAGAGGGCTTGGGAAATGCACTGACTTCCTGTTTCTCTCCACTGGCTGCTTAACCAGTGCAGCTGCAGGAGCAGCAGATGTTTAAAATTAGCTGAGATGAATCACACCTTCTTCTCTCATTTTCCTCTGCAAAGTGGGAACCATAAAACTTGGTTGTCCTATAGAAGAGATGTGAAGGGAAGTAAATGAAATGGAAGACTGCACACTACTCAGAAACTGGAATAATGACTATATGCAGTTATCTGTGGGCTGGGTAATCCATGGTCTTGATGGCTGGGAGAGGCTTCAGAGGGAATTTGACACTCCATGTCCTTCTCTGGGGTTGTAGCGAACCCCTTAATTCAACTAAAATAATAATTAAAAGTTCCTGATAAAGAGCTGTGGTTCCTGTGTTCAAACAGTGAGAGGGATGTAAAAATTGAATATATGTCCTTGAAACTTTAAATTGGAGTTATGGAAAAAATGCTCCAAGCCACAATAAGTACTAAAATCACATTCCTTTTCTGGGGAGACTGAATCTGCTCAGCTCATTTTGGAGAGAAAGAAGAGACAGTTATACAGTTTAATTTTGCTGTGTTGTTTTTTTCCTCTTAGGGCCTATGCTGTTGCTGATAAAGAGTAAAGTTACAATTTTATTTCAGGCTCTAAATTTTCAGACTGCTGTTGTTTCACCTGGGCATATCCTTCCCCCCAGTGCAGTGGATGCAGGCATTGAGGCCTTTTGTTCCTTTTTCCCCCAGCCAATTTCAGGCACTAAATATTACTGAAAAGCACAAAATCAATTTCCAACTTGTTATTTTTCTAGACAAACAGATCTTTGTGCTTTTGCCCTTTTTCTTCAGTATATGCAGGAGCTCTTGCCAGAACACGAAGGACTCTCCAGCGACACAGCACGTTATTTCCAATGAGAGCAACAATTCCTTATACATATTTTATAGCAAGCAAATGAACTAATAAATTCTTTATAGACTGTATGCTGTAAAAAGTCATATTATACTTTAAGGATGTCTTGGCCCACATAGCCCAGCAGTATATCATAACACCACCAGCTTTGACGGTTCAGCCGGAGTTGTGCCCTACAACTGAAGTGGTGGAGCCCTGAATTGCTGCAGAGGTGGACGTCTGGCAGCACCATGCCCTGGCTCTGAGAAGGCAACCATCAACAAATTTATTCCTTTATTCTCCAGCCCAGCCTAAGTGGTTGCATTCCTCACTATTGTGCAGGACTTTTCCTGAAGATATTGATTACAGGCCTGTGCAGCCCGCACCCATGATTTACTCCAAGCATCATCACAGCCTGAATATGTGCAGCAATAAGATGGTGCAGGGAGTGTGGGAGGGTGGTTTTGCTCATGCAAACTATCTCTGCTGATGTCTTCATGGCAACCAACTGCATATGCTTTACAGAAACCCTGTGTCACTCCAAACTCTATCCTTCTTACTATTTGTCTTTTAATGCAACACTCCTGGATGCCTTGGTGTGTAGTTGGAATACTCAGAGGCCATCAACTTTTCATAAGCATAAAGAACCCAGCCATTGATAGTGATGGGTCTGAGTCAGCTCAGGTTAGTGTGCTCAGAATGGAAATGGTTTGCAATTTCTTTTCCACCTGTGCATAAATTTGTAGCTCCGGGCAGTTCAATCCTTCTCAGAAGACAGAATAGCTTGAAAGACTCCTTATCTCTGTATTCGTCTCTTCTTTGAAAATAACTTCCAGAAGTGGCAGATAAAACACCTGCACAGCCCTAAAAATGTCATTTTTAGGGGTTGAAATCCATGCATAAAGCAGCCTAGAGACATCAGGACACAATGTTCTTTAAAACCACAGCTCTCTCCTGCGCTGTTTGCCTGCAGCAGCCCCCGACTGCTCTGCCATGTGGCAATTCATTAGGATGGCAGCGTTGTGATTTGGTTTGTGCATGTCTGTGTTTGCAGGGACTACTACATCACCATGGTGAAATGGGCCACCAGCACCAAGGTGGCAGTGAACTGGCTGAACAGGGCCCAGAACGTGTCCATCCTGACACTCTGCGACGCCACCACGGGCGTTTGCACCAAGGTAGGAGAGATTTGCACAGCGGCCACTTGCCATCAGTGTTCATAACCCATGCAAGGAGAAAGTATTTAAGTTAGTTTACATGACGAAAAGTCAGCTGGCGCACATTAATTTAGGCAGACAGAATATAAACAATGTTCACAATTTTTAATTCTTTTTCAACATCTAGAAATCCAAAAACATTTTGTATGTGTGTGAGGGAGAGTGATTACCTGTCTTGAAATACCTGTATCCTCACACAAGCTCACACACCTCAACAGTTTGCAACCTAAATATCTTTGCAACATTCTAGCTGCATTATATGTATTTAATGGCATTAAAACCAGCTCAGGCTTATCTACACATGCCTTAATTGTAGTTAATTAATCCCTCCTATAAATGCACTAATACAAATGGTGTGTTGATATAAAATCTGGATTAGCAGATTCCGTCATTTAAACTGGCACGTTTCCACTGCAAAAAATTCCATCCCTTGAAAAAAATGGTGCAATTCTGTGCATAGAGCATGGTGAGAATTTTTTTCTTAATAATTTTCATTTCAACCTTTATTTATTTCTTAAGAAGCTTTATTTCCTTGAGGAATAATATATCTTGTGGATTTATGTGTTTTGTCTGTATGAGTAAAAGGCTTTCTTGATCTAGTGAATGCTTATCCATCAGGGAGGAAAGTCAAGGAAAGCAGCCACTTCATTCCACTCCAGAAACACATATTTAAACAGTTTCTTTGTGTTTCTGAACAACCTTTCAACTACAATCCGACAGCTTCCTGCATCGATAGGCAAAATATAATATGTGACAAGTATGGTATTAATGATCTTTTTGTGTTTTAGAAACATGAAGACGAGAGTGATGCCTGGCTGCACAGACAGGTAAGAATGATCTCCTTGAGGTCGAGGTTTTGTAGGATTATTGTTTCATTGAGTTTTTCCCCAAAGAGAAAAACTGATTTCTGGCCCTGAGAGAGATACTGGGAAGATGGCATCTACTCTGGTAGGTCCCATAGTTGTTAGCCTGCGATTTACTTGTATTTGAAAGAGATGAAAAGCTGATGTTGGTAGAAAATCACTCACTGGCAGTGTCTGTATAGGACCCATCAGCCTCAGAGGCAACCCTTCACACCCTGCCCTGACACTGATGATGATTTAAACACTATGGTGGTTGTTTTCTGGTCATTTTATTAGGAGGATCTGTGTCCATTCAGAGACAAAATCATGCAGATGGACTGTTAAGTCACTTAAATATCCTATATAACACTTGTCCAGGAGTCAGTTTGTGAGGGGACCTCAGATTAGTTTAAGCTGTTCTTGAGAGAGAAGCTGTGATCTCAATTCAGCCACAACACTGAGCTGTTTCTCAAGCCTTGTGTGAGTGCCAGACAGGGAGCAGCATGTCCCATAATATCTTGTACTGTATATTTTTCCGAGCCCAAGTTTAAAGCATTTCAAATTTTTGTCACAGCTTGTTCAGAGGAGCCAGGAACCTGTAGAAATGACACTACATCAGTTCACAGCAGGAACAATGCTCTCCTCGGTTCCAGTGGCTGTCCTGCAGCAATGGCCTGTGTGTGATCCAGATGAAAATTGATCGTATGGGGAAATAGATTTTGTGCTCCAAGCATTTCAAATAATCTTTTGCTGATATAGAGTAAAAATGATGCTGAAATATTCTTTACATTCATAAGGACCATATTGGCTTGAGTAGGAAACAAAAGCTTAAAAGACAAGCCAAATCAAGGGAAAATTAAATTGTCCAGATATTGTATATAAAAAAATAAATAAAAAAGAACTTAACAGGATCTATTTATTTTATAAGTTTGAGGACAATAGCATAAAGGAATCCTTTAGTTGCTATTTACTGCAGTATAGTAGAAGTTGTGTTTTATAATATTAATACAGTAAAGTGGAACTTTTGTTTTTACACTGCTGTGGTTATTTAGTCACCTACCACGTGGACAGGCATTAAAAGATGCTGCTTTATCCTCCATATCTGAAGTAAATGGTCTGTCAGTCTCTAATGGGCCTGCTCCAGGGAAATACATTTCGTTTTACTACATCTCTGAAAAGCATATACTTAGTTTGAGAGCACACACTTGGTTTGATGTTAGAGAAGGATGTTCATTACAGCCAAATGAGTCAGACATCTCAGTGCTAAACTAAAATAACATTTTCTATGGACTTTGGAGACATTTGATAGCACCCTTCAAAAGCTTTTGTAGGAGTCTGAAGAATTATATAGCTCTTTCGCCTGTATTTCTGACAACAAAATTACTTAAAATTCTAGTTTTGACTGAATATGATTACTGGGATAATTTCATTTTCTATATTTGCCTTTTATTCTATGACACATTAATCTAGATAACTGGAAAGGCTATTTTCATGGCATGTGTGTGTCTGACTATGAGGATGATTTGAAAATGTTAAATGCTAGTTTGGGTCCACTAGCCTCCTCAAAAAGGAGGTGAATTGCACACCAGGCAGCTGCTGAAGGCGCTCAGGAGTGTGGCTCAGCTCGGGATGATGGCTCCTTGGTTGAGACATTTTAATATAAGTATTTGCAAATGAGCCAGGTGCTCTGTCCCCTCTGGAGACAGCCAGGGTGGTGGCAGTGGGGTCACACAGCCAAGGGACCCTCAGCCCACCACGAAGTCCTTCTTTGACAAGTGTCCCAATTTTAAATCATCAGGACCAAGGAATCCAACTGCTTGCCTCATTCTTTAAAATACTCTTTCAAAATTCTCCATGTGCATGGTTTGAAAAGCACACATAGGTTTTGCCTTTTTCCCAGGAATTTAAGGGACAAGCTTCACAGTTGGCTGGGCGCAGGAGATGAGGAGAAGATCCCCACCAGGGACATGAGGAAATCTCCAAGGATGACAGGGTTGACTTTTTTCAGCTTTCTGAAATCCTGGGAGTTCTGAGATAAAGCATACAAGGCATGAATTTGAATTTTGTTGTTGTAGTAGTTTGATGACTCAGTGGCATTTAACAGTCTGTCTACAGAAGGTCATAGTAAACAATCTCATGTTTCCTTCTGGGCTTAAATTCGTGAATACATTTTATGCAAGTCCAAAATCTTTAGAGAGCCTCTCTCCAGCACAGGCAAAGAGAAATAAGGCAGCCACTCCCTGTGCAGCTAGAAAATAGGATAAACTACTTAAAGTATAATGAGAAATACACAGTATTTACACAGGTTTTGCCAGAAAGTATCTGTCAGTCTTTGTCAGATGAGGTGGCACCTGTTCATTAAAACTGTCCAGGGACTCTGGAAGTTTATTCTTCTTTTATTTGTATACTTCCTTGTGCACTTCTGAGCACAAGAGCCAGACTGAACTTCACTCATACTTTTGCTTAAATACACAAATTGTTTGAAACACTAATTACAGCTGTAAGCAATTTTGTTTCAATTTTTGTGAGGAAGCCATTTTCCAATAGTACTGGGGATGGTCATATACAGGCAATGAGTCAGCAAGGGAGGAATCAGGCAATTTCTGAGCACCTGCTGAAGATAAACTTTACTGTCATTTTAATTGGTTTATTTATTTAATTGTGCATGTGGCCTGAAAAAAAATTTAATTATAAACCAGGGTGCAATTGCAACTCCACCAAAGGCTGCAGTCTTTGATATTGACATTGGCAGGACCAGGAGATTACCATAAAATTGTTTAGAGACCTATAACCTCCAAAACTGCCTGTGTGGGCTGGCTGCCCTCCCCTGATAACAGTTTCTTTGGGTTGCATTTTTCTTTCCACTCCTCCTATTTCCCCAGTGTTTCAGATGACCTCAGTCTGAAATTAAAGACTTGCTCTCTTAAAAGGCTGAGATGTTGAAAACCTCGCACCATTTTTTTACTACTCCCTTGCTTTAATCCTGCATAACCCAGAAATGAATCTTACATGTAGTTAATAGGAGGTATGAAAAGAGATTTTTAAAATGAAAACAGATTCCAGAGGAGCTTACAAACAGGACCTGCTTTTTTCACTCTGGAAAACCCTTTTGCCATGTAATTAGCCCATAACTGACCTAATTTTGGCCTAAAGACAAAGGATGCAGCAGAAATAGGACCCAGAGTCCCATAACTCAAATACCCAAATTCATCTGCCAGAGACAAAAAAAGCAGCTTCTGGCTACTAACAACCTTTTTGGTGCTTAAATGAAGAGTCCCCATTTCATCCAGTGGAGGCGATCAGTACCCAGACACATGGGATCCTCTCCAGCTGTTGACACTGATTTTGGTGCAGCTGCCCTGGCTTCAGAGATGGCCACATGTGTGGCCAGAGATGGCCTCATCTGAGCATGGGGACAAGGATGGAGGATGAAGCTCAGCATTGCCCCAGGGGCTGAGTGTGTCAGGAGATGGAAAGAGATCTTCCCCCTGTGCCCTAAAGAGGAGGGGACTGCATTGTCCCATCAGAGTCGATGCACACTGGGTGTTTTCTTTGTTGGATGTAAACAAAGTGTTTGCCAATATGCAAGGGGTTAAAAGTATTCATGTCACACCTATCTGTTTATCAGAGCTATGGGGCTGTGACACTAAAAGTGCTGGGACATTTCACTGAAAGAATAAATGCCCACACAGTAAAATCATTAATGCTGGGATCTGGGCAAAGGTGGATCAGACAGAGAGGGCAGGAGACTGCTGAGGAAGGGAAAGTGCATCAGAGAATCAATTGGAAAGGATTCAGTTATTCAGATTAATTTGTTTCATTTTTAAAACACGAGGATGAATCAGAAAATCGTAATTCTTATGGAAGTATAACCCTCAGTCAGTAATAAAACCAATATGCAAAGAATCTGCTTTGCCACTGATTTCTGTGAGGAAAAGTGTGGAGTCCAGCCAAGAGCAGGTGGGGCACTGTAGAAGAACAGGAGGCTGGGATTGTGTTGAGCACAGACAAACCAGTTTGGAGCTGCAGTGTGTGGTGCTGAAACATGTTGATTGTGTGACCCATGACAATGTGTGTGTGGTTTTGGTGGAACTGTACTCCTGTGTCTGTGAATCTTTCATACATTCCAACTCACCATAAATCAGATAATTTCTCTTTATAACATTTGTCCCAGTGAATGTTTGATCATGCAAATCCTCAAGGTCGGAGACATTTGTGCACTCCCCACTATCCTGCATGCACTTTATCTTCCCTTGTTTTACCAGGGGAGTCTTCCTCAGGTGGCTGCAGATCCAGTGGTGCTCAAACACAATTGAATACACTCTTATCTTTTTCTTCTCTTTTTTTTTTTTTNTACTCCAGGACTTTGAGCCTTTCTCTAAGACCTACAGAAGCTCAGACTGCATTTAGCACTGTCCCCTCACCCATCCCGATTCTGTCTACTCTGGGATAAGCCACAGAGGCACTCCTAGTTTTCCTCTCCTGACCATTTGCAGATACACTGACTTGAGTTGTGCAACTCCGAGCTCCAGCACTGAACCCTCCAGGAGGTTCAGAGCCCTCCAGCAGCCTCCCATTACCTTCTCTTTTCCAATAAAGCTGAAGTATTTGTTGGCATAATTTTCTCATATTTCACCATCATCTACAACAAAAAGACTACAGACATTTGAGACTATATCCATATCCTTATCCTTTAACTATGTATTAATGAAACATGAGTTTGTTCAATCCCTTTTCACACCTACTGATACCAGCTGTGTCCGTAAACCTCCTGTGGCAAAACAACTTCCACACATTCCATACCTGCTGCATAGTAAAAGTATTTTCTTTCACTAGCACTAAACTGATCTATTATTTTCAAGGAGGGCTGTTCTGTTCTAGAATTGTGGAATTCAGTCAATGATGGTCGACCAAAGGCTCAGACAGTTCATATCACATGCAGAATATTTTAATTATGTAGCTCCCTAAATTACAAAATCCTGTTCCATGAGAATTTCAGTCTGTCTCCCCATTTACCACCTGGGATCAGTCATCTCTGTCACAAAGTCCTGACTGCATTCATGTGCTGTCTTTCCAGCAACAGGAACATGCAAACAGGGTGCCTTGTAACATCAGCCCGGTGCTAAGCCTCACATCTGACACCTGTGCCATGAACTTCCTTCCCCTGTAGCTCTGAATGAACCTCAAACTCATCTGCACAATGCCTGCTCTCCCTGGCAGAGACATATTGCTGGAATATATAATGCAGGAGGCACAGATCCAGAAATGGAGGGTGAACTCATTGCTACCTACCTCAGAAAAGGAAAACCTGTCGAGCAGAAGGTTTGCCTGAGTTATCACAGTCATTACTCAATAAGGTTTCTCCTGTCACGAAAGACATTTGGAAATAATATAGAGTTTCATGTTTCAGGTTCCAGAAAAATGTCAGAAACAAATGAAACCATTACTTCATAGAGTTGCAACAAGCTGCAAATGGGCACATTTTAAAATATACTGAAAAACTAAGCAGGGGAAAATAAAAAGGAAAAAGAACAGTTTGAACACCTAATAAAGCAATGACAAATCTGATAAATAGTGGAAAAGAATTAATCAGTAAAGAACAAAGGAGCAAAGGAACATAGAATAAGAATAATGTGTTAGCTTATGGGAAATAAAAATGTTTATTCCTTTGCTGTGCCATAAGTCTCCCTGCACAATCAGGTTCCTGCTGGTTCAGTGTGATATCTTGGCATGTGCCAAGCAGAAAATCAAGGTGTTTGATTAACACTGAACTGCAGAGGACCCAGAAGAGGCTGGAAACAGTGTCCTTGTTGATTGCCCTGGAGGAAGAAGGGTCCACAAATCCCAGGGAAGAAAGGCAGGGCTCATCCTGCCACAGAAAATCCAGATATCACAGGAGAGCTTCAACGGAGGTTCAGCTTTTTATTTACTCCCAGCTAGTCAAGATTTAGAGTTAGCTTCATGTAGCCAGTTCTCTTGGTACAGTGCTCCTTTGTCCCACCGTATGGACCATCCTTTGCCTTCCCTGGCAATCTGCTGTTCAACCACCTCATGCAGCTGAGACTTCTCATGTGCCCCAGGGTTCTTGTTCACAAAAAGAAGACTGCCTTCCAGGAGATGCTTGCTTGCCACATGTGGTGTTTGATTTTCCTTCTGCTAGGCTCTCCTATCTCTGGGTGGAAGTTCCAGTCACCCAATAAAAGTCAATCACCACATTCACCTGGGAGCTCTGTGCCAAAGAGAGTGCTGCAGGAGATCCACTCCTTCGTAAATAATTCAGTGAGATAAGCATCTGTAAGACAATAG
Source organism: Ifrita kowaldi (assembly GCA_013398055.1). NCBI lineage: Eukaryota > Metazoa > Chordata > Aves > Passeriformes > Cinclosomatidae > Ifrita > Ifrita kowaldi. The sequence goes on from VZRS01006185.1 coordinate 41,863, forward strand.
GAAAAGACAGCAGTTAGATGCTGTTCAGCTGTGCTTCCTCCAGGACTGGAACAGAGAGGTTCTTCCAGCAGGGTAAGCAGGGTTTGTCACACCGGTACTAAAGGCTGTGTTCCAAGTGCCCCGAGCAGTCAGCTGTGTACATGTACTTTTGGCTTTGCAAATGGGAATTGACTTTATAGCCAGGAACTCGCCTTGCTGCCTGTCTTCCAACAGCTGAAAGGTGTCTGCTTTCCCAAGAGCAAGAAGCAATAATCCTCAAAACTTTCTCCAGTTTTCAGCGCGCTCTTTGTTTGCCCCAGGTTGCTGTCAAAGAGCACTTTCTGCTTTGCTGTGAATTAATTTCACAGGGTTTTGGAGTGCTGAGCTAATTCTAAATGCAACCGATTAACACTAATACACCTAATTTTGCTGCTTATACAGAATGAAGAACCCGTTTTCTCCAAGGATGGTCGGAAGTTTTTCTTCGTCCGGGCCATTCCCCAGGGAGGACGCGGGCATTTCTACCACATCGCCATGTCATCATCACAGGTGACTCACACGCTGCTACTGCTGCTGCTCTGGGTCTCACCTGAGGCAGACAGCAATAAAAAGTGGTGTCTGTGCTTGTAGCAGCGAGACGGGGAGGTGCAGATGTAGAAAGGTCTTTTGCATAAAAGAAAACCTGCAATGATGCTTTATTGGGCGTAAGATAACGTGAATTTCCAAATGAAACACTTCGAAGAAAAAGGTCAATCAACAGTCTCTTTCCAAACGTTATTATTGTTTTGGTTTAGTTTTGTAATGCCACTTTAGTTATAGATAAGCAAGTCCCCACCCTGCCATAAAGGATTCAATAGAAGCGTGTGGGCATGCTGGATTAGAGGAAGGGGTTTGAAGTTGCTCTGTGCTAAATTCACCTCATTATCTTCAGTGGAGTCATGGTTAAGATGATTCTGACTCTCTGTTATTTCGATGCCTGCAGATTCACAGAAATAGCAGATGTAGTGGTGGAAATTGCAGACGTATGGTTTATTTTTCATGGGCAATGGAGCCAGAAGAGCTCCCTTTTTCAGAAGTTTTAAAAGTAAAGAAATCTGCTTCTCTTTTCTTTCTGGCAGCCCAACAGTAGCAATGACGACTTACAGGCTATTACATCTGGAGATTGGGATGTGACAAAGATACTGGCATATGATGAAAAGAGGCAGAAAATGTAAGTAAACTTTGGCCTGACAAATCAGACTTTATTTAGCCCAGGGCTCTGGGTCAGTTACAAAGGTGTTGTGTATACACTGAAACCTGTGAGCATAAGGAGGTGGGGATAAGAAAGCAGGAGAAGCTGTCTCCATTTTGGCTTACCTCTGACCATTACATATCTCTTGTGTTACTTTGATTAATCTGTACAGTTCAAACCTCTCTTTCTGTGACTATTAAATGAATTTGTGCAGAGGAGTAATTTCTCCTGCTGCAACTTCTAATATTAGCCTCTGTAGGAAAGAAGCCTGTTGTCATCAACCACCTAGTCAGTTTTGGAAAGATTCCTTTGTTGACCTGCAAAAATACCAATGCAGTGGGAAAAAAAGAGTATTTAGTTAAAATTAGAAAAAAAAAATTAAAAAAAGAAAATCAGACCCACCCTCCTTCACACTTGCTCTTTATGCTGGTGTAACTTCTGTAAACATTCACTTTTTCAAATAGACTTCAAGAAATTACGTAAGAAAATATTTAGACAGCTTTCTGGTATCAAATAACAGATTCCTTTCCAGACAAAATTTTAGGTGGATATGAGGTTCTCACCTCTCAGGTACTTAAGGTCACTGAACAGTGAGCAAATAATCTCTGGAATACAATAGACTTTGAGTGATCATTAAGAGCACAGTGCTTCTTCAAGATTTTAAATGCTGTCAATAACCAATAACTTCACAACAATATAAAATCATAGAAACGTAGGATCACAGAATGGCTTGGGCTGGAAAGGAAAGACCATCCAGTTCCAGCTCCCTGCCATGGGCAGGGACACCAGGTTGCCCATCAAACCTGGCCTTGAACACTTCCAGGGGTAGTCTAAGTAGCAAACTAGCACCAAAGTCTTATTGGCATTTTAACTGACCAGTCAAGCAGAAAATACCACACGCAATTTGTGCAACCAAGATGTGTGCCTAGGCAAGTGCAGCTTGTTGGACGCAGATCAGCAGGGATGAATATCCTTCCTGACATTGTTCACCCCATGGATGCTGTATTTGCTCCTGTGCTCTATCATTATCCACATGAAATGCATGGGGGATTAATTCAGACCCCAGAGGCGGGACTGAGGTTGGCCACCTCCTGCAGCATCTCTCCTTTACCTCTGGAAGCTGCCACTGCACAACAGAGCTTGTGTTGTTTATCCAGAAAGGAGCCCACCACAGTCTCAGCACAAAACAAGGACAACGAAGTGTTCTTCACCTTCATGCTCTGCCTTCCCCCCAAACCCTGGTTAGCTGTCTATCTGGGCAAAGAATAAAATGTGGCCAGAGAAGTAAAAACTTTCTCTAGAGAAAGAAGAAAGGTCTTTAAAAGAAATTCTGAGCCATGAAACCTGAGGTAAAAAGGTGGATGTCTTCCACTTAATCACTTGATCCTTTTTGATCCACTGATATGACCAGTGTGGGACCCAGAGTTTTTCATGCTTGTTTCAATTGCAGTGCAGTCAGCAATGTACTTTCTTGAGCCCCTCAGTGATGAGTCCCTCTGTACCTTTTTCTAATTCAGTTTAAACTTTCCTTGCTTTTACGAGATCATGAAAATGACAATATGAGTAAAGGTGTTGTTGCATGAGATACTTCTAAGCATCCTTCTAATGGTGCAATTCACTTTTGTTTTTCCCCTCCAGTTATTTCCACAGCACAGAAGATTCGCCAAGAAGGAGACATTTATACAGGTATTTGCTCTACTAACTTCATATACAGAATTTCCCATCTCTTCAATTTTACAGGAATCATAAGCAATCGCAGTAGAAGCAGTTTCTTAAGGTTTTGTCTTTAATGGCATTGCAAGATCTCTCAATGTGTCACTGGAAAAGACAGAACAGTGTAACCATAGTGAACAAAATGCTTGACACTTGGAAATGTTTTACATTGAGAAATTTTCTCATATTAATGCAAATTATAAATTGGTCTCAAGATTGACTGTCACAAAACTTTCCAACAGAACTGCTTAGTACTTGAAAGAATTCAGAAATACATAACTAATGGTATAAACTGGTTTTATGCTTTCCAACAGAGGTTTTGAGAAATTTGATACTAGCTCATGTCTTCATGAAACTGAAAAACATTAAGAATATTTTATGTTTAAAAACCTTTTTCTGCAGTTCCAGAAGAGTTTGGCATCCTCCCTAAGTGTACTATGAGTAAAAGTCTGGTTTTACAGCAAGCTATTGGCAGTGTTGCTATTGTGAAATATAGTGGAAGCAGATTACAAAGGGGAGAAAACACAAACTTTTAAATAAATATTTTGGAATCATTGTTCCATTTGCCCTATTTTTGTTCTCAGTCACCCTGCTGCCATCACAACATCTGCAATGAAGGGCAGAGTTGGTGATGGCATAAGTGGACAAGGGGCAGTCAGTACATTTTCCTTCTGTCCCATGACATCATACCTTTTTTTTTCCTCAGTGGGAAGGAAACTAGAGCAAACTAAATTACCTTTGGTTAAATTATTTTTTCCTTTTGAGACCTACATGCCTGTTCACTGCATTCCATAGTTTTTTAGGAGTGTTTATTTCCTTGAAGAAAATTTTAAAAATTACATTAAGTCTTCATTTCTATTGAAATGAGAAGAAAACCTTGCTTTAAAAACTGAGTCCAGGCACAGCTGTTCAAGAGCTGCTGGAATGAGTCAAAGCGCTCCCCACTCTTCCTTGTCTTGGCATCCATCTCACCCTGGTGCCTCATCAGCCTCATCTCCCCACACAGATAACAGAGAAAAAGCAGATGAAGGTCTGTTTAGGGCTTTTTTTCATCTTTTTTTTGTGTTTGCTTTAGTAGATTTAATTGGGATTGAAGTCAGGGATAAAATCTGAGCCTAAACAAGAACCCATGACCTGCTTATTTCAGTCTCTGTGATCCTAAAAAGGTTGCTCAGCCTCATCTCTTGAAATGGCAGCAAAAAACACTCACCTGCTTTACATCATAGAGCAATTACATCATACAGTAATACTGGAAAGATCTCTTGGTTAATATTCCTGAAGTTTCAAAATGCTATAGTGGTGCAAAATGTTATCTATTAATGTTTGCTAATAATCTGTAATTCATTCTTCAAAATTCGGTGGACTCTTAGCAGCACTTGTGAGGGAATGGACAGGCCATATTACCTTCTTCAACAACAGATCCCTATATATAGTCTTTCCTTTCTTCTTGGAGGTTATAAGAGCATCTATTTGAACCTGTAAAAAGGGTCTTGGCCTCTGAGGCAGCAGCTAGCAAATCAGACCAGTGATGCAACCAGTAAGAAAGTTAGAGAAAGCAATTCCAGCTCTTTGTTGTCTGTTATAATATAAATAAGTGTAGAAATATTGCTCCTTTGTTTCATGACTTCATCCACCAAATTATGACTTCCTCTTGTGGAATTGCAGCCATCATTTTCTTTTAAAAACTATACCTTCCTTCATAGGCACCTGACCTTGCAAAATGACATCAGTATCCATTTATATATTCTCTATTCAAGCAGGAGGGAAAAAAAAATCCATTACTGCTATTTAAACTCAACCAAATGGAAATACTTTTTCTCTTACTAATGTTGGACACATTAGATTTATATTCTTGTTCTAAAGTAAGGTTCAAGTAATGTTGCTTTCAAATAACGTTTGCCCAGTGACCTTCATGGAATTGTATTAACTTTTTCAGTGCAAGCACAAATGGGAACTTCAACAGGAGGTGCCTGTCCTGTGATCTGATTGAAAACTGTACTTATTTCAGTGCATCCTTCAGCCACAATCTGGAATACTTCCTCCTGACATGTGAAGGTACGTTGGGTTCTGTTATTGCAGTTGTTGTGCCTCGGGGTCAGGATTTAGAGCCAGCACTGATATCTTTAGACATCCTGCGTACCTGTGGGCAGCTTTGAAAGACTGGCCGTCAGTATCTGGGTCATGTTGCTTTCAAAGCTTTTACTCTTGACATTTTTCTTTTCTTTTGTGTTTTTACTTGAAGCTAGATAGCAAATATTTACAACCCTTTTCTGTGCATACGTGCACAGAAGGTAGAGGTAGATTCCTCCAGCCACAAGTATCCTTAAAGGAAAGTAACAGCAAAACCTGGAGAATATAAAACATCAGAAAATTTATGAGAGATAAGCCAGCAAGGTGGGGTTTACTGGGACTGAGTTCCAGATATATCAACCAGTACTGTGAACAGAGGGATTTAAAGTAAGTTACAACAAGAAGACAATTTGCCAAGAAAAGGCAGTTTACAGAAATGTGCCTAATAGACAATGTGAGTACAGAATATCTGATGCTTCCCCACTCATTCATCATAGATTTACTTTAACTTGGCATAATCTGCAGGCCCGACAGGGATTTCCTGTTTTGAAAATGCCTGAGAGTATCCAACAGGCCGAGGATAGAGGACATTGCAGGAGAAGTCATTGAAGTTTTTTCCGGCTTTGTTAAGACTAAATGCAGAACTCCAGAAAACTTAATCCTATGTAATTTAATTCTGCTTAACTATCCAAAATTGCACACACAATGCATGCACACCAGTCATCTGCTCCTAGGATTGAAGCTGCTGAAATGGCTGCATATCCTCTGAAACAAGGCTTGAAATCTGCAAGCAAACAGGAAAGTCCTTATTTTCAACAGCTCAGGAGAGAAGTGAGTAGGCTTTGATGGGATATTAGGACAGAATTCTTTACTGTCAGGGTGATGAGGCCCTGGAACAGGTTGCCCAGAAAAGTTATGGATGTCCCATCCCTGGAAGTGTTCCAGGCCAGGTTGGATGGGGCTCTGAGCAACCTGGGATAGTGGTGCCCACAGCTGGGGGACATCAGGGGTCTCTGTGGTGATGCAGGGGCTGCCCCTTCTCTGACTGGCAAGTACCCATTGCTGCCAGTAACTGTTTGTGCTGAACACCAAGGGTAAAGAAGGAATATTTGAGATGGTAAAATGGGAAATAATCAAGACAAAGTGGAGAATTAGAAAGGTTTCCATACTATAAAGTAAAACAGCTGGACTAGGACAATTGTAAAAACATGTTTTTCCCCTGGAAGGGAATGATAGGCTGCATGTTGGAGGCATTGAGAGGTATTAAAAAAATATCTGGCAACATAGTACAGAAAAATAGCATTAACAGGCTATTGCATTAATTAACTCAACGGACTAATTAACTTAATGGACTTACCTGTAAATATGAATTTATAGCTATGGCAGACGTGCAGAGAAATGTCATTTGTCAATAAACATTCAGTTCTGTCGTAAGTATTATATTTATGAAGCTCCTCTCTTTAAAAGAAAAACCTTATTTAGTTTTCTTCTTATTTTTATTTCAAGATTAGCTGTCAGGAGCCACCAGACAGTGTCCATTTCCTTTGCACCAAGATAATTGTTTAACCGTAATTAGAACCATTTGTGAATAACAAGATTAAGGTTTCTAAAGGGCCTTATCAACAGTTATGAGGTGGTACGTTTTTGATTACATTAGATCTCATCCACAAAAACCTGCAGCAATACCTGAAGAGGTTAATGAGTTTTATTAGTGTGCACATTAATCCAATACACAAGATAATGATTTTGCATAATGAGCCATGGGCCTGATTCTCAGCTGCTGTAAACAATAACTCAATTATAGGGTCATTAGGGTTAGATATGCTTACATCTGCTGAATATATCTTAGTCTGAATTTTCATTATTCAGGACTAAATCCTCAAACCGCAATCTCACTGTAGCACAAATACAGCGCAGCTTCATCTGTGGAGCTCATCTCAGTGTCTCCATTTAGATACCTCTAAAAAAAATATATGTATACATGAGAAAATACAGAAATCTTGGTAGAATTTCCATTTTCAGTGATTTTATAAAAATATCAGTCCATTGCAGTTGGTGGAGTTATTCCTTATTTACATGACTGAAAGTGAGAGGTCTTTCAACATGTTTGCTTTCAAGCAGTTTACAGGAACCACATTTTTTTGGGCACTTTTCATGTTGGGGCCATCTAACTTCAGATGTGTGCTATGGGTGCACTTGCAGCTGGGACAGCTCCCTTTGGTTCCTGTTGCACCTAATGTGTGTCAAGTCAGTGGAAACCTCTGTTCTGGATGAAGTGCAGACTTGTGGATAAAAATATGCTGTCAGGCTTTGGTCATATACATAGGTGGTGTGGTTTCATGGAGAATCACCTGGATCCACTAACAGGAGAATTCCTGTTCCACAGCTCCTCAGACTGCTGAGCCAGAGCTTGGCCATGCCTCAGTTCCTCAGGGTGTTGGGTTATTGCTCACAAGCACTTGTGCTCTAGTATAGTTTTATTAACAGGAAACCTTATTTATTCGTGTGTACATATAACCCATAAATGGAAAAACTCCTTGATGAGGATATACCAAGGGACCCTGCTTATCCTGTGGCTGATCAAGCAGACAGAGCAAGCCCACCAGGGTGAATAAGAGTTTGTCTTACAATGTCTGCTCCCCAAGGGCTTCTGCCAGGAGTGCCCATCGCTGCTTCCCAAAAAACCCCACAGCTGGAGCCGACGTTCAAGACCAGACAGTGTCAGACAGTACCTGTGGCTGCTTGGTGCTTTCTTCTCCATAATATGTCTAACACGCATAAATTTGTACATAAATATGTATAAAATGCATAAATCTCCATAATATGTATAAAATGCATCAATATTTATAAAAGCACCCAGATCTCAGGTCTTGCTGTGTACTCAGTGACTGTGACATGAAAATGTGTGTTCATAGTGACCAGTGGTGCACCCCATGTCTGCCCCATTTGTGTCTTTGAAGGTGGCTAAATTAAATAATTTTTCTCTAATCAAGCCTGTGGTAGCTTAAAAAATTGTGTTTTCTCAGCTGTCCACAGGACAAATGCATGGGCAAATATTTATGGCTTGAAAAAAATTTCTGTACTGACAGAGAGTAACCTCCACCATACCTCAGTTTCACTCTGTCCCTTCCTTTCTGACCTTCTGTTGCAAATTTCACTGAGTTTAGAGCCACAGACATGACTGTGTCTGAGCTGAACTTCTCTACAATGGATGGCAAGGTTTGTAAGATTTGATCAATCAATCAGTGCTTATAAAATACTCCATGATACTTAAATGAAAGGCAAGGGAAAGGGAAAATGTCTATCCTAAATGAACTCCAAAAAATCAAGAAAGGTCTGACATTGCTCATTTGATCCCAGAAGTCACGAGCTGGAAGTTTTCTACTCACTCTTGTGGTACTTTAAAGGCAACATATAATTGCCTTAAAAGTTTTTTTTCTGTCCTGCAGAATACATTTAACAGCTTTGCTACTTGGCACAGGCTGAAATGAGAGCAGCGTGCTGTAATAAAAGGTAACCTCTCTTGAAAGAGGACAGTGTAATGCTTACTGTCAGGAGGCAACATTTATTGCAATCAGTCAGTCCCAGAAGGCTAGTTACCTTATTTTTCATCTAATTTTGTGTGCTCATCATTGAATTATTGTAGCAGGATCTAAGGAAACATGATGCTTTGCAGACTGCTGTTGGATTATCTCCTCTAGACATGGTCGGAAAAGCAGTATCTGCTTGACCAAGGTCACTCCTACTGTCATTTTCACCCTAAAATATGGGTTTACACTTCTGCCTCCTCTCATAAACCAGCACAGGCACCTTGAGTGATTTCCTCTAAGATAAACAGAAATAAAATCTGGATGGAAGTGGTTTGCTATTTCATACATAAATTTAACTGAGGATGGATTTTTCTCATCTGAAATGGGGTGTAAATTTCAGTTGCATTGAGAAAAGGATAGGAAATTGCAAATTTTGGCTGTGGGAAGAAATTTTTTCCTGTTTCTTTAATGGGACTCAGACATGTAGGGTGCAAGGCTGAATGACACGAGCCAATAAAGCACTAAGCAATCACATTTTTAGGTGATAGCTTATTCTCCTCTGAAGGATGAAACCTTCCCAGTTACTAACACTATAGTCAATTGTGCAGTGTTTTAGTATTTCTGTTGTACATAGATACACTTTGTCTTCAGAGACTCCTTCTCTCTGTCCCCAGTGTAACCCACAAGCACCATTAAAACTTGACTCCTAATGAGGTTGTTCACGGGGAAAGCAAGGGAAGCAGCCCTTTATGTTGCAGGATAATTGGTACTCTGACACTCAGGTGCTTTGACTGCAGTGTCTTCACTCTCATAAAAAAATCTGTGAAATCACAGAGAGTTCCAGTTGGACTCACAGAACTGGCAGAGGTTTCCTGGAACCTGGAGTTCAAGTCCCTGTTGTTGCAGACAGTGGTGTTGTGCATCCTTTACACAGGCTGGTCCTTCTCCATCAGCTGACGTCAGCCAAAAATCTGGTCCTGGCCAGCTCAATGCCCCTGGGCACGTGTGAGGTTCCCCACAAAGGGTTAATGCCTTCTGGCTCTGGGGCAAGAGGAATAGAGGGGAAGACCCCTGGCCTGTGCATACATCTCTGCAATTAATGACATTTAATACACAATGAAAACCATGGGGGGAGGGCAGTGTTGTTCATGGGATGCCCACCAGCCTGCTAATTAAAGTTCTCCATAATCATGCTTTTATCAGGAAGGGATTAATAACTTTGAGGGATCTTACAAAGAAAATTAGAGGGGAGAGGTCTCTAACAAGGGCTAAGGGAAGATTTGTCTCATGCTTGGCATGGTTGCTGGTGATAGAGAAGTGCCTTGGCCATTACACTGTGTGTTATTCTTCATTCAGTGACCAGTTAGGGAAGAAATAGCTTTCACTTTGAGGAGGGACAGCTGTGCAACTGAACAGGGAACTATCTTCTTCTATAGTCCTTCCTCCTCTTCCAGAAACAGTAAGATTTCTTTGTTTCAAAATGCCCTAAAACCACTATTGTTTATCCTGTCTCTTTGAAGATTATCTCTGCTGGAAGCTGTGTCTGTGGCTGACTGGAAGCCTTTATTGTCAGTCTTGTGCAGGCCAAATGACTTTAAAGCTGTCTCTCTCTTTGGAGAAAAGAAAACAGAGTCTTGTAAGAAAAATGTTAAAATATTGTCACCTGATTTGGCTGTCCTCTCTGGCAGTGTGGTTCTCAGTAGCTTAGCCTGGATGCTGTGTAGATCATTAATGACAGGTAACAGAAATGAAGTCATTTCTGCCTTTCCTAGCAGGCAACTCTGCAGCTGTAGAGCAAAATTTCATGTTGTAACTGAGCTGTGTTTGATAAAATACCTAAAGAACCAATACAAAAGGAATTTATCTGGGTATATCTGCTTTTCCCCACATGTGTCATCTGAGCCAGCGATGACAACAACTCTGCAACTGCACTCCTGGCCCTGAGGCACCGAGGGGTGCCTATAGGCCTGGGAAATCTTTGAAAAGAGGATTTATTGCTATTACGTCCTGCCAGAAAAAATCGTGTTTCAATCCCATTCACAGATAAAGCGTGGTACAAAAGCACAGATTAGGAAAAACTTTGCAATTTAAGGATCTCCTTTGAGAGTGATTCATACTAATGAAGGAGAAAAGGAGAAGCACAGCCAAATTAGCGACGATCTGAGTCAAGTTCCTCATGCCATTGGACATTCATTCATTCTGTCTGTGCTTTTATGAGTTTTAAAGATAAGTGCTGCAAGTTTTTCCTCTACAAAGGCATCATGTAGCTATAAACTTCCCAGCTCCTTAAACTGTTTCTTGAGAATTTAATTATCTTCTTTCCTCCTGCTTGGTGGAACTTGGAAACACCATCTGGAGATGGGAACACTTAAGAGCATCAATTGCTGCTTTTGCTTAATAGGTTTGTGCTGAACCTTAAAAAGTAATTTTGTTATTCCACATTTGTTTTATTTTCCAGAATTTTGATGGAGTCAGTAAAGATTTTCACTACCAAGTTTCATCAAATGATCTGTCTCTGCTTTGTGGCAGGTTGTCCTGACTTTGCTTTTAAACACATTTTAACACCATAGAGCCTGGAGCACGATTTAACAAGGTTCAGCCTTCCACAGTGGAGAGGTCTAAACCCACAGTTTGGCATCCTTTTAGGTAGCCAGGTTGTTCTGCCCACTGATGTGGACACAACACAAGCTCCTGCCCACACAGATGACAGAAGTCTGAAATGTTTGGTAGCTCTGGAGTTCACCACAGACAGAGAAATTTTAATGTGGGTGAGTCTAAGTCACAAAAGGCATTGAGTGAAATCATTGTTTTATGATGAGGGCTGCTTTAGGAGAAGCATTTATGCTTGTTGGGACCAGGATCCAAACCCAGGCTCGTGTCCTTGACCAGTGCTGTGTCTCTAAACCCAGTCAGTAATTGCTCACTAGCGTCTCTCCTGCTTTCTTTTAATAACATGGGAAGGGCATTTTACTAAAAATCACAGTCCAGCACTCCTGGGCAAGGGAATGTTTAATGGAGGCTGGAGCTGGTCAGAAAAGTGGGAAAACTGGGCAATTAATGCTGCCTCATGTGCTGCATATCCCATGAACAGTGTGAGATAAGCTCAGACAGCAGCTGGGTGGGTGGGAAAAACCTCTGAAGCATGAGCATCCAGCAGCAGCACCAGCACCATTGGCATAGCTCAGCTCAAGATTTAAACCCCCGGATTTTTATTTTTTTTTTAAACATAAAATTCTGAGCATTGTTTCTAGTATTGTGGCTATACTTAATGTCATTTCTGCATAAAGACGTTGACCTTTTTTGAGGAGATACATGTTTTGGAAAATCTCCTAGTACTTTATTCTCTCATGGGATTACCAACTGGTTTGGAAAGGTTTGAATGCGTGTCATAGAAAAGCTAAATTAAAACAACTAAATCACATGGATTTGTTGATCAATTTCCCTAACAAAGTAATGTTTTGTTTTGTTTTGCCCATCTACTTATGGGTTCAGGCTGTTTCATCTGCACTTTTTGTGAGTGGCTTTGGGGGACTTTTTCCCTGAAAATCACTTAAAATGTCACTCCTGTTAAAATTTTGTCTGTAACATTCATCAAAAAAGCAGGGGCTCTACTGATAAAGACTCACTTTGTGCATAAAAGTGTCTGAATCCTTTCTGCCTCAGGACAGAAGATCATGACATTTTTCTTTCACTGTGAATGAATCAAATCACATTTTTCTTCAGTTTCTCCATCAAAATGAGGGGGCCATGTCACAGAGATATTTTTGGCAGCAATTTTTACATTTATGACTCCTTGAACAGAAAGAGCTTAATATTATTTAATATCTCAGGAAAATCCTATACTGATATTTATCAGGATACAGGAAGAGGGAGTAGAAGTTTTATTGTTGGCAAAATAAATACTGCACTAAGTTTTTAATTTGAGTTATGGAAAGGTATGAAAATTCTTTTGCAACCTTTCTCCAGATGATGATTTTCATGCTTTTACCAAGTGGGGAGCAGAGGTACAGAGAGAATGAGTGGTTTGCCTGTGGACACATCTGGAGTCAAGTATCATGACCCCCATTTCCTTCCTCATATTGCAAGACAGCACCCCAAGGAAAAGCAGCACTGACTCCTGGAACAGACCAGAAATGTGTCTCCTTCTGCAGCCTGTCTCCATCGTGGATGGTGGATAATTAACCCTCTTCAGGATTTTTGCAATAATGTACCCATCAGGGACCTGTCTGCCCAGCTCCTGCAATAAGAGGTTGGCTCATGCCTTCAGGCAGGAGAATAATGAACCTCTTTCTACATCTTCCCCGATTCCTTCATTTAATCAGACCTTTTAACCTGTGCCATTTGGGCCAGACCTGCCATCCCAGGAAAGCAGTGGAAAATCTGGAGATGAGGATATTTTTACTAACTATGGACAAGCAGATGTAAATCAATGATTCACAAAGCACAAATTTATAAGTCAGTGTTTTGAACCACTCTACATTGCCCATATATTGCCTTAAATATCACGTAGAAGTGTTGCATGTCGCAGTCTCCTCAATAACATTCCTGGAACCAGATTGTAATTAGCAGTCATTATGCTCAGGTAAACATCCATGCAAGCCATAACAGAAGTATACAGCTTAGCTCTTCCCTGAATGTATTGGGCTATTTATGACTATTAACTATAGTTATGGCTATTTATGGTTTATTTATGGCTATTAACTATAAAACAGCTCCTTATTTAAGCAGATATATCTGCAAAAAGCAGGTGGATTGCTTTCTTTTTTCTCCTTTCCCTTACAAAATTATCATGGTTTTTGTATAATGCTGTTTGTATAAGGATTCTCTAAATCCTGAGTTGGATGTGGACACCTATGATACATACACTTAAAAACAGGTGTTTTTTACAATAATGGTTTTAATTTGTTGACCCACATCCAGACATGGAGAATTCCAAGACAGATTTGGTTACAGTGGTCTGAGAAGTCCTAACCAGCTGCCAAGTGTTGGTCAGGACTCATGGGATTGGTTTGTTCCTGCTGTCACAAGCTCCTTTAGGGAACTCAAGCAGGTCTTGTAATTCCAGCTTCCTAGAGGTGTTGTGAAAGTAAAGTCCATTACCGACTGCAATGCTCAGGTGTGCAGTGACAATAAGGGGCATAGAGGCTCCTAGACAGATAAATTTCCAGAGTGGTTTTGAAAGCTTCGGTGAATCTTCAATCTATTCACTGCAGAGAAACCTTCCTAGCACGGAAACCCAGCCATTAGTATGCAGGAGAGCACTCCTGTGACAAAACCAGCATGTAAAGTGATTAAATGGTACCGGAGTGAGGAGTTAACGAGGCGTGGCCGCAGACGTTTCCTGGTAGCACGCAGCTCCACGCGACGCCTCGTCTCAACAGCAATCCAATAACGAGCCTGTAATTACACCACGGGCTTTAATAAGTGCAGGGCCAGTCCTCCCAGGTGCTGGATGCTCCTAACTCCCTCCAGCCACAGCTGGAGGCACCCACAGCAGCACAGAAGCCCTCAGTGTGCTGCAGGATGGGGCTCCAGCCTCCTGTGCCCCCACAGCATCACTCAGTGCCTTCAGAGACAGGCAGGGATCTCTGGAACAAGAGACTGGATTTTGAGTTATAGCAGCACTAAAGCAGTTATGAAAAATATAATAACCCATTTTGGCTTAAAGCACGTCATTATGCATTATGTGTCCTCACAGCACTGTGAGTGTGTCAGGGTCTGGGAGACCCAGTGCAGCTGCAAGGGGAAATATCTTCCTGTGGCTTTTTTTTTTGCTTGGAGAGTCCTCAGACACGTATGTGAGTGCTATTTGCTTCTTGTGGGTGATATGGAAGTACTGAGCTTCCAAGAAGGATTTGAAGAGATGAAAAAGTTTGCTTGTCAAATGCTGCTGGGATGATGTTTCATTAGGAGTGTTTTCTGCCCATGACACCCAAGTTAAAGTAATTCAAACTCTTTTTCTTGCTTTTGAGAGATGAAGAAGCTGAAGCTCCTATTTAACATCCCCAAGTTAACATCCCCGAACCACTTCATTGTGACTTGGAGCATCTCTGGCAGATATCCAGGGAAAGCTTGTGTTTATGGGTACAAATATCTCACTCCAGGGCCTGAAAACAATATTAAATGCACAGGGAGGAAATACCTACATTTAATCCCTGCTTAAATTTAGTTAGGTAGAAAGCCTGCTGCCTGGCAAGATCTCTGAAGCATATGGGTTTAGTGTCAACTAATAATGTCATAAAACTGCCCATCATGGTAAAGGCAAAGCATCTTAGAGAGTCTCACTTCCTACTGGAATTCAAGTACATGCTTTCTAAGTGCAGCTGGTCCTGCTAAGAGGGCCAGAGCTCGGCAGTTCAGGTGACCTTTTGCAAATATCATGATAAATTAAGTTGTTGAGGTCTAAAGAGACTTAATTGGATGCTGAAGTAACTATTAGCACTGAAAATTAGTTTTATTAACCAAACCAAAAGCCTATGGATATAAAAGTGCAATAGGTGCACCTTGATTTAAACAAATGTGAAATGCTGATTCCTGGATTTTACTACTGGGATATGCACCAGCTGGAGGCTGCAGCTCCATGTAGCCACATCAGTAGCTCTGAAGACCTCAGGCAAGACAGAGAGGCATCTTAAAATACTTTCTTTACTGCTGACACCATAAGCAATAGCTCCCAGGTGGTGACTGGAAGGAGGAAACTCAGGGGGAAGGTTGTTTCTACCTGCTGTCCTGACAGGTTGTGCCTCCCCGTGCCCCACCTCGCCTTACTGTGAAATGCAATAATCCCCTATAAAGCTCCTTATCGTATTTTTCATCCGTTCATCTCAGAGGAACACAGCACTGCCTGTCCACAAGGACTGGAAGACAAAGTCAGTGCAGATCCACCCTCTGTCCAGCTCAGGGGCTTTTTCACCAATCTGCTGCCTGTGCCACAAACAGGCTCATTCCGAGCTGGGCACAGGAACTGAACTGAATGAAAATTAAATAGAATATTTTTATTTTTTTTTCCTGCTGGAATCAGTTCCAGAAGCTGTTCTGCTGCTTTACTGGATGATTTTACAAACATTTCTGATCTTGCAAGGGAGTGGGATACGATGGGATGGGACCAAGTGGCTGAGGTAGGGATGGGAATGGACAATACTAAATTCAGTGTCTTGGGGAAACTGAGTGAGGATTTCATCATCATGGGAACATAGAATACCCTGGGTTGGAAGGGACCCACAAGGTTCATTGAAGTCAACTGCTGTCCCTGCACAGGACCACCCCAAGAATCATTTAGAAGTTTTTTATGGGCCACCTAATGACTGCAGCCTGTTACTGTTGCACTCCAGAGTAGACTGGTATCTATAGTCTATATCGTTCAAAAATGAAATACAGTTTTCATCAGTTCACCCAGATTTAATATTATTTTAAATCTCACCAAGTGCTATAATATACTTCAAAATACATTATTGCTACTTGGTTCTTAATGTGCAGGTCTTGGGGGTTCAGGTTTTCTAAAGTATCTGAGCTGTCCTTGGCTTGGTTCTGGGTCTACAGCAAGGGGCAGGAAGCCAGTATTTGACAGTGTGTGCTCTGGGGTCTGAACACGGGGTGTCTGTCCAGGTAGAGCAGGGCAGGCAACCCCCAAGAGGTTTTATCCTTGTGTTACCACACTGTTCAGGTATCCTGGCCAAAATACCCAAAATACCTGTCTAAAAAACCCCAAGATCCATCAGAAACACAGAGATAATGCTCAAGCCCAGCTGAATGTCCTGCGATGTGCTCAGGGCCTCCAGGAACTGGGCGTGCCCCAGCCGTGTGCCTGCAGGTTCCCACCCAGCTGGATGCTAAACGGGCACAGCAGCGTGCTGGGGCCTGGGAGGCATTCCCGGGGCTTGCTCCCATCTCAGGTCACTGGGTGAGTGTTATCTGTTGTGACCAGAGTGGTTTCCCATGCAAGGATGATTACCACAACCTCAGGTTCTTGTGTACCCGGTAGTGGGAGGCTGTAATTAGCGCTTCCAGGCAAACTGTGACCTTTTGGAACTTTTCCTGAGGCTTATGAAGCCTAAATTAGTTTCTGCTGTTTGAAAGCATGCACAGACTTAATCTCTGGGCCCTATTTATATTATAATTACTATATAATTCACATTTGCATTCACTTGACTCCTTTTCTTACTTAACAGCCGAGGTTGGCTCTCTCTTCTCAAGTCCTTTGTGCGCGGTTCATGGGTCACATATCCCGTGGGTGAAGGCAGGGTGGGGGATGCTCATTCTCACTCCCTCACACGCTGTACAACTGCAAAACAGCAGGCTGGGATGAAAACCCCCTTTTGCACAAGCAGAAGGTACCACCAGAGCTTTTCCTGCAGGAAAAGAGAGGATGGTATTCTTAGTTTGGGAGTTGGATGAGAACTTATTTTCTTTCTCCTGTTAACAGCATAGTTCTGACTAGTTTGAGATTAATTAAAATGGTGACTTTTGTGGATATTCCAGTTCATTTTTTCTTCCTTTAAGCAGACCACTCATTTATGTTATAAAGCATTTCACTCTATTCTTATATATCTTCAGTGTGTTGTAAACTCCCCATAAATACTCAGTGACATAAAAATAGGTGGTGAAACACCCCAAACTAGTATGCATGAATATTTAGTAATAAAATTAATAGAAAATGTCTGTAATTTTCAGTGCACAAAAAACTACTGTGGAATTAAAGCAAAACTCCTCTCCTCTTTGAAGTGGCCCCATTCTGCAAAGCACTCTGTGTTCCTTGCTGTTACAAGTTTTGATCCTGTTTTCATTTTGATTCTTGCTTGTAAATATGAGCTGCCTGGCATTGCCCAGAGGAAGGTGATCTATCATCTGCTTCCAGCCAGGGTTCTTGTCGCTTGGTCATTCCGTACATACAAAATTTTATCTGAGCTCCACTCGCAGGAGACAAATGACCACGACAACAGGCTTCTTCTGATGCTCCAAATAATGAAGCTTCACAAATCGGGCAGAAGTCTCCTGCATGTCGAGAGCAGGGTGCATGTGCATTATTTCCAGCTATATGAGCAACCTTGGATGAACTCATTATTCTGCAGTGGGTAGTACAGATGTTACCATCTCACAAGATTTAAAGCTTCCTCTGAGGAAAACTGCTTCTTTCACCTTGTTTGCCAGCTGGACCAGCTGTAAGGTTTATTGCTGGCTTTTGTTTTCTGTTCGCATGGTACTTGTTAAGCCCTTTATTAATGCAGTCAGTACGTTAAGGGTATATTAAAACCTGAGAACTCATGAGACAAAAACAGCTTAATAACCAGACAATGGGAAACAATGTTATTTATGGGTTGGTGGTGGTGTTTTTTAAGTTAATATCCAGCACCAGTTATTAGTTAATTAACTAGCTAATTATTTTGTTGCAAGAGAATTTTACTCATGGAAAAGAATAAATTAAAATTACCTAATCAATTTCTACTAGATTTTTAATGGAATAAACAGAAAATATGCAATGGGGTTTTATTCAGTCTGTTAATGAGGTGTAAATGGCCCTGAGAGAGAGTATCTTCTTTCATGCTGCAATTGTAAGGAATTATCCTTTTTCCTTGAATGTGATAGAATCATGGAATGGTTTGGGTTGGAAGGGACCTTGAAGCTCATCTTGTTCCACACCCTGCCATGGGCAGGGACACCTTCCACTAGACCAGGGTGCTCAAAGCCCCATCCAGCCTGGCCTTGAACACTTCCAAGGATGGGACATCCACAACTTCTCTGAGAAACTTCTTCCAGTACCTCACCACCCTATTGTGATACTTTTTTAACATGAAATCACAAAATCATAGGAGAATTCAGGTTGAGAGGAGCCTTAGGAGGTCTCTAGTGGAACCTCCTGCTCTCAGCAGAGTCAGAGAGGATATCAGACCTGGCTGCTCAGGGCTCGGCCTAGTCTTGCCTTCAAAGACTCCAAGAATGAAGAGTGCACAACCTCCTTGGACATGCTGAGCTATCCAGTGACTTTCCAAAGTAGTCAGGGAATACAGAAAACGCCAGACACAGTCCCCCACATATGGTATTTCTTTTAGGATTAGCATGTACTAATCCAATAAGAAACTTGTACTTTAAAAATAGGGACAAATGTTAACTTTTGGTTTCATCTCTTTTCAAAGTTTGCAGAAAGCCTGGATGAAAATTGGATTGAAAGAGGTTAAATTGAGGTATTCAAATAAAACAGAACCTGGGAAAAAAAAGGGAGTTGAGTATGGGGGTTTTTCTGTTCAGATGCCATAGGTTGGACCAGCATACTAGAACAAAATAGTATGGGCTTTTGGGAAGTCAGTTTTCCCCATGTGAACTGGAGTTGTTCCCTCCTGCCTCTGGTACTTGCAACTCCAGGAGTGCATTATCAGGTTCATGAGCTCTGCAAGCAAATTCTTCTAATCTCCCTCCTTTTCTCAGCTGATCTCATCACTACAGTGGTTATATTCCTGCTCTATGCCTCGGAGTTTGTATGTTTTCCACGTTCCTTTTTGGATCCATCCACATGCATTATTGCATTATGGCTCTTTAAAACCTTAGCCAAAGCCTCATGAAAGGGAGGAAATGCTCAGCCCACTCAATGTGACACCTCATTGGCTGATATTAATTAAGAAGAAGAGGGAGATTAGTGAAAGAATTGTGAGCGAAGGTTAAGCACCAGCAAAATGAACAGGAAGTAGATTATGATGAAGCGGAATAAAAGGCTAATTGGAGATCAGCAGCAGGGTTCATTAGGAGCTGGCCTGGGGAGTGACCCCACTCAGATTGTTCCCTGGCAGCCTGGGAACCCAAAGCTGGGTGAAGCTGGTGGAGCTTGTTAAGACACAAAGCTGATAAGCATCATCAGAAGGCAGAGATAAATACTAGAGAATCCGGATGTCTTGCAGGGCTGGAGTGGGAGGAATTAATAGTACAAAGAGCAAAATTAAGCACATAGTGACTCAGGGCAAGAATTTGTCTTGTCTGTTTGAAGCTCAAAAGCTACAAATGCCTCAGCAGAGCAGGTGGGTGCATGGGCACACAATGCTGACCACTGGATGTCTGCAAACTGCCTACCTGCTGTGGTCATGGAATAGGTGAATACTCTCCTAGGATGGATCAGGCACGGAATTTTCCATGGAACTGGGCAAGCAGCAGTTTCAGTACAAGAACCAATTAGGACTTTCTCAACAGCAGGGGTAGAGTTCTGGTCTTTTCTGTTTGGGAACAAGGAACTGAATGTAAAACACTCGTGCATCAAAGAATAAGATGAAAAGAAACTTTGTCCTACAAAAGGGAATTAAAATAATCTAGTTTATCTGACTGGATGAGAGCTTTTGAGGACACATGACTGCTGTGACTCTGATGGAAATGCTCGTGCTTAGTAGAAAACAGATTGTTGGAACAACCCCAAAAAGGTGTAAATTGGAGTGACAGCCAGTACGGCTTCAAGTTGGAAGGCAGCTCCTACCAGAAGAACAAGACACCAGTGGGAATTGCATCAGCAAACCCAATTACATTTAGAGGGAGTTTGTCAATACTTTTGTAACACATGATTTCCTGAAGCAGCAAGGGAGGATATTCTAGGACCCAAAGGCCCCGTGTCCTTCAGTGGCCATAGGTCAGTGCCAGCCCAGCTTCCCACACTGCTCTTTGCAGGCACCTCTCAAAATCCCGTGGAATGGACTGAGGACCTGACCACGCTTATTCATTCCAGCAACCCTTTGAAGAACCCATCAGGCCTGTTTTGTGTAGTGAAATTAAGACCAAATCTCTTGTTCATTTGCGCCCTAGTCACTGATAACTGATGCCGCCTCAGAGCGACCAGATTTATTTCTGCTCCACATAAAGTAAGCATGAAATTTATTACCAGTATCACACAGGGCAGAGACAAGCAGTACCATCGGAGTGCTTGCCTGAGAACAAGCCAGGATTGATTATTTTACAAGACAAGCTACATTTGAGGAAGTAAAGATTTGATTAAAAAATTAAATGCCTTGGGGAGGGTGAATAGCAGCATAAATCTGTTTGATGTTTATGTCAACAAGGTTGCCAAAGCAAACAGCACGAACATCTGTCCATAGCGTCGGCTGGAAAATGCTGCAAATGGGGAAATATTTTAATTGTGAGCACTGGTTCATGGAACTCTCCATGTCTTTATTTATTAGGCTGATAATATCACCCCAACATATGAACTTTATGCAGCACGTATAAATAATTCATGGATTAGCAAATAAAGAGATCTGGAATCTGTACACAGAGATGGCTGTTGCCAATTATCTCACTTGTGCAGAGCCAGACCCTTTCAGCTCCCATCGCTTGCAGCTGCTCTTTTAAATCATTCATCAGTGCTTAAGAGATATGCTGGTGGCGCTGGCAGAGAGTATTTGAATTTTCATTGTTTACACACTGTGAATTTAGCTTCTGGTCTGAAATTATCTGCAGCATTGAAGCCTTTGAGAATATAGATGAGAAGAATAAGACAATTCCTCTTTTTATCCTTTTTAAACACTTCCATAATTTTGATTAACTGTTTTTCAATTTTACTTCATATTCTTTTTATAATCACTACTTTCATTTTAAAGTTGTAATGACTTATATAATTCCCTATGCTGTTTAGATCACGAAAACATCAGGAATACTCTGGAGTATAAAAAGTATTACAAAACAAATGCCTGGTAAATATTTTCTTCAAGGTTGTAAAATGATTTTCCATTTTTATTCTAGAAATCTATACCTTATCACCTAAAAATCTAGAGTTGCTTCTTTCTGATCATGCTTAAGCAGAACCTTTTTGGAAATAATAATAAAAACTGCTTAAAAATTGATGGCAAACCATGGCCGGTGCTTTTTCCTGTCAAATTGCAAAGGCACTGAGTTTCTGTGCCCATTCAGATCATGATGGGTAGCACCTCCTGGGTGATAAATTGGCCTGTTGTCATTAGAGCGATATAGCTCAATTTACTTCTTGCATGGATAATTACAGTAATGGTTTTAAAGTCAAAGGCCTTATGATAAACCCAGACTTTCAGCTGTATTAACTGGAAATCTAATTCATGTAACTAGAGTTTTGTGCAGCATTATTAACCGTGCATCTATCTGGGATGTACAGAGTGTATCTATACACAGAAGTTCTGTCAATAGTTTTGCTCTTTTCTCTTAAGCTACAAATAAAGAAACAACCTCTAAACTTCTGTCAGGATGCTGGAGTTGGCTGGTGCAATGCTGGAGGCAGGAGAGGAGAGTGGAGCCTGCAGTGGCATTCAAGCACATCCCATCCCACTCCTGACACAGGGATGCAGAAAGGGATAACAGGGGCCTGTATGGTGCCACCTTTAAAAATTTTGGTGGAGGTGACAGGGAGCAGGAGTGCCAGGTTCCGCGCCTTGGGGAGTGTCACAGCCCTGCCTGTACCTACCCCTCTGGGGCAAGAAATCCAACAGCATCATCTTCACCATGTCATGCAGAGAGTGGCCTGCCCATGGCTTTGGGAACAGTCATGAAGTTATAAGGTGTGAGCTGGGTCTCTCTTACCTTTGCAAATCAAGGCAAAGCAGCTCAGTGTCTGCTTACTTACTTAAAGCGCAGCACTTTTTGTTTTATCCTTGAAGGAGCAGAAGTGAGTTTTATCCTTCAAGCGTCCCGATGCTCCCATGCTCTCCAGACCTCTGTGAGCAAGAGGCAGAGCACTCACAAGGTCTCTGAGGGGGGCAGGTAGACACCAGGGGATCATCAGTGCTGATTAAAGAACAGAAGCAGCAGAATGTGCCTGAGAATGTGGGAGCTCAGGAGTCCCCATCAAAGCCCGTTTGGACGGGCTCTGGAGGAAGGAGACACGGAGCAGAGGATGTCCCCGCTCTGCTTCTGTCAGCTCCCAACAGCTCATTGAACAGATCAGGTTTCCCTCTCAGATCCGCACATGACAATGGATGGCATTTAGCAGATGGCATGTGTGATGGGACTGTCACACCGCCACAGGTTTAGAAATAAAGCTGGGAAGGCAGTTAATGAATATACACTTCTCATTTCAAGGAATTCTTTCTGCCCCTGTCAGGCGTTAGGCACTCAACTTGTGAGTGTTGAAAGACTTCTGATGTGTGTGCATTAAAAGACACAGTCTAGCATGTAACTGGGTTGTTTTACTTTAAAAACTGGCATTGAAATAAGCAATTTATGTCGTTCCTTAAAAAGTGACTTTTTTTTGTTGATAACTTTCAGCCTGCTCACAAGCGAAATGCGTTCTTTAACAGGAGTGTTGTCATTGAGAATATTTGATATTAATTCTTCTCACAGAGATGATTCTACTCTGTAGTTTTCTGTCTTTACCATTTTTCCTTCTTTGTTAAAAAATACAAATTAGGCAAGTCAAAAATCTACTTTTTCAAGGATACTTACTCATTTTATTTTTTTTTAAAATTTCATATTACCTCAAACTGAATATCTTTATGTAGCACTTCACTTAAAAACATTGATTTGGGGAGATGACAGTAGCAGTAGTTAGTAGTGAGAGACTAAGGAAACACAATATATAATACATGTAATTTTCTAAACTACACATTAGACTTTTTCTTTATTTATTAGTTTCTCACAGCTTTTTCAATGCCAATAAAAAAAGGAAAAATAAATTAGAAAATAAAAGGATTATATATATTGTATTTCTCTCTCTATCCCTTTCTTTTTGTTGGCATTTCAGTGTTAATTAAAGGACTGCTCTAGCTCCAACTGAAGTCATTTGGGAGGATTCCTTTTATTTTCAGTGATGATTTTATCATGCCTATGTTTATTAGGTTTGTTGCTTTTCCGGCAGTCTGGCTTCTGGGACTGCAGGGAAAAAGCAGGGCAGATTTATAAATTAATATGGTCAGCATATCAATGTGTATCAGTAGGAGGAAGGTAAATTCAGCTAAATCCTGGTGAGTAAACCTGTTCTCCTTTGCTCATTATAATCCACCTTCCTGCATTCTAAAAGAGAATTGCATTGTCAGGGGAGAAGATTCTCAGTTACAAAGAAACAAAAGTCAGGCTGCCGTATTAGTCAGCTTAATTACAAATAAAATCTTTTTCTGCCTTTTTTCTGTCTAGGTGAGGTCTGGATGAAACACTCTTGACTGCGTGCAGTGGGATGCGGGCTCTTGGCAGCACAGGGAAAACCACTGACACAATTATAGCACCTTAAAGCTTTTCTTGCTTTCAAGAACTTATTTCATGCACCAAACCAGAATGGATGGCTCACAGGAACTTGCTTTTGCTGCCATTTGTGTGCACACTCTCAGTTACAGCATTTCATGGGAATTTTTTCAGCCAGCCATACATAAATTGCTGGTGCACAAGTGGTGATCCCACAGGATTTGCTCGTAGGTTGAAGGGCTTAAGAAGGCACCTTAAAGGAGTTGGAATCTCAGTGGATATCTGTCTCTTAAAGCTGTCTTACTTTTGAAGCTTAAAGAACATTGGGTTTTTTGATATTCAGCGTTCAGTTTTGGGTCCCTCACAACAAGAAAGACATTGAGGTGCTGGAATGTGTCCAGGGAAGGGCAGCAGAGCTGGGGAAGGGTCTGGAGCACAAGTCCATGAGGAACAGCTGAGGGAGCTGGGCGTGTTTAGCCTGGAGAAGAAGAAATTCAGGGGAGGCCTTATCACTCTCTACAACCTCCTGAAAGGAGGGTGCAGCCAGGTGGGGGATCAGGCTCTCCTCCCAAGGAACAAGTGATAGGACAAGAGGAAATGGCCTCAAGTTTCATCGTGGGACGTTTAGATTGGATATTAGGACAAATTTCTTTTCCAAAAGGTTTGCCAAGCATTGGAACAGGATGTCCAGGGAAGTGATGGGGTCACCATCCCTGGAGGTATTTAAAAGACAAGTAAATGGGGTACCGAGGGACATGGTTTAGTTGTGAACTTGTCAGCGCTGGGTTAATGGTTGGACTCAATCATCTTAGAGGTGGTTTCCAACGTAGATGAGTCCATGGATTTTTGATTCTGGGATCTTCCCACAGACACTGCATGGGAGCCTCCTGGCCCTGCTGTTGGGAACTTTGCTGGGCACACAGGTTTCCCCAGCTGCTCACACTCGCTGCAGTTGTACCATGCTACATTATGGGGAAAGGGAAGGAAAGTAAGATAACCAGTGTCTCTGAGGTGAAGAATTCAACATTTCATCACTGCAGGGCTATTTCCACCTTCCTGAGCAGTACTGTCAGGCTCAAGGGAAAATCTACAAACAGGTATGGGAGCAATGTGTGAGTGGCTGTCCTGGGTCAGCCCACCTGGGCCCAGTGTCCTGTCTACGAGAGCAGTCACCAGATGACTGCTGGAAAACAGGGAGAAAGAAGCTGACAACCACAATATGAACTTGATCTCATGTACCATCCCATTTTTCTATCAATAAGCCACTTGATGACTTTCTGAACAGGAGGATGAACCCAGATCACTGTGCTAAGGACAAAGGCACCCTACAGCATCCTCTGGTGAAGACCGTGGAGTTCTGAATGCTGCAGCATCCTGTGGCAGTGAATTGTGTGGTTCACTCACATGCACTGCATAGTAATGCCAATTCTCTTTGTATAACACTGACTGATTTCAATACCCAAATGTTGCATTTTAAGACAAAATATGTGGCCTTTTTCAGTGTGAGAGACAAGCTGGTGTTTAATTCATTAAGAAAAAAATAATTTGCAAAACAGCAACATTTATCCATAGCATACAAAATGTAAATGCTTTGTGCTGTGATGTTTGGGCATCATTAGAATAATTTTAAAGGCGAGTGATTTAATTGTGTTTCTGCTAATTATAATGTTTACAAATTAGAGAAAGATGCATATAGTGGTCTGTTGGGAAAGGGCTTTGAAACCTCACATGTCTTTGAGTCTACAGTACTGTCATTTAGTCATAAACTCTTTCTAATACCAGGGTGATTTGCTTTTTAGATTACTCTTGCATGAAAAGCGAGTCTCAAGAGCCTTCAGCTCCATGGAATTCAAAACCAGGTTCACGTGTGTCTGTGTGTGCTTTGATAGAAATTTAACCAAATTCTTTTCTTCTCCTTTCCAAGGTCCCCGTGTCCCGATGGTGACTGTTCACAACACAACGGATGCACAGAGTAAGAACGGGCTCGAGCTTTGCAATTGTTCAAACAAAAGTAGCCAGGCAGGACAGTGAGATGTAGCTGCTCTTTGCTAAACTTACACTCCTGGGGAGCCCAGACTCTGCCTAAATGCAAGTTTTCTGCAAGGCAAAGGGACAGCAGAGCTGTTGTGCTGCCATCACAACAGCTGCTGTTTGGGGTAAAAACACACAGGTTGGGGAATGATGTTTGTTATCCTCTTTCTCAAAATAATACACAGTTCAAATCCCTCTCAGTCTTTTTGTTAGTCTTCCACTGATTTTGTTTTGAGTCCCATATATAAAAAGTAAGATAATAAGATAAATGTAAGAAATATTTAGCTTAATCTGTGGTTTTAATGAAATCACTCTGATATGAATTATCAGAGATAATGCAGAGGAGAGAGCCCCATAAATGGTGCCTCTGCCTGGTTCCCTGATCTGTCCACGGAAATTGTAGCACTTATTGTTTGCTAAAGCTTTTTCATGCTAATGATTCGCATCTACATCAGTGCAAAGCTGGAATTATTCCAAAAATAGGTTTCTTCCCTCAAAATATTTGCCACTCTCCATAGCCATTACCAGGCTGGTAATGTAGAGTCCAGAAAGCCATGGAGTTTCTGGGGTTCCATTCTGGCAGGGTGTGGCACTGAGTCTCACGTGAAACCAAGATTTGTCTTCTCCCATCATTTTAATGGGAAAACATCATGTTTTGTTTTAACAAAGAGTTCAGCCCAGCCTTAACTGCAGATGGGGACTTCAGGCACCCAAATATTAAGCAACACCTTTATTCTATTTATATCTTCTTTGTGCATGGTCAATACCTGTTTATCAAGTGTCAGTTTCACTTACCTGCACAACAGCTCACTGCTCTTATCTCAAAAGAAGAACAGAGAGAGTAAGCAAACCAAGAAATTTGGCACTCAAACTAAAGGTTTGCTGTGAAATGCTGAGCTGCTTCGTTTCCCACTGAAGGTAGTAAGTGTGACAGGAAAGACTTTCTGCACAAGGGAGTGTCAGCTCCTTCTTCTTCCCAGCAGAGCCTGACCCTGGCAGTGCCCTCCCCAAGTATAAGCCCAGAGCAGCCCAGCTGATGCCCACAAGGCCCTTCAGCCAGGAGTGTTTCTTCACCCTGACCTGCAGCTCCAAAGTCACTTTCTTTCTCCCCCACTTTAAATAAAACACCTTAATTTTACCACAGACATGGAGATGTCTGACTGGCTTCATCAGCATGGGAGAGTGCTCTCGTGAGTGGTGTTATACCCTCCTGTATAGTTTTATAAAATACTTTTAGGTGAATAAAATTACAGAAAATGTAAAACAGAAACAGTGAATGAAGGGCTTTAAAAATTAAAAGAAAACACACCAGGACTAGTTTTACTTTGACAGATGCATATGGGTAGCATCTATTACACAGAGAACTCAATCTACTCACATGCAGAACACATTCTCTACTGAAATTCGTGATCTTCTGCATACAGTTACCATTTCCCCTGGTTCTTTTCTTTTTTCCCCCCTCATTCTTTTGCTTTTGAATAAAGGGCAACTGACAGTTGCATGTTACTGAATTTACTTATTTAATATGAGCCCATTACTCCATAAAAGGGAGCTTGCCTCTGTATTCTGCAATAATCTGATAATAGTGAGTTGCACTGAATATTAGAGTGTGCTTACATTTAATTAAGCAATGACCATTTGTACTCCACAGACTCAAGCTCCCTGTGGTCCTAAAGCAAAAAGGAAAGTCCTTTAGGAGATATGCCAATCTTTTTTATTTCCTTCACAGTCTTCCTGGCTTTCTGTGAATGCAATTATATGAACAAATAAAACGGCTTGACTAAATTCCCCTACGTGGCAAGCCCCTTTCTGCTGATAAAGCTACTTGTGTGTGCCATAATTAAATGAGAATCTTAATATTTAACTAAATGTAATAGGCTGTTGCTTTGACACTTTTGTGGGGGCTGTGGTTTTGATAAAGAGCCAGGCTTTGCAGATGCAGGGTGAATATTCACTGGACCAATTTACTGCCGCTGAAAGGTCTCTGAAATGTGTTAACTGGGAAGGGCAAGTTTTTGTCTGATTGTCCTGCAGAGAGGGGCAGTGAGAGCAGGATAATCGGGTACCAGAAGTGTTATTTGAGGAGCTGGGGTTACATATCTATTTATTAGTGTGTCTCGAAAGGGAACTTAGAGTCAGTGAAACACGCCCTCCTTGGGTTCACATGGCAGAGGTGACGCTCTGGATCCCCCTGGTTCACACCCAGACTGATGCCAGAGAATGAGCACTGCAACAGACTCCCCAGATCAGGATCTACTCACCCCAGCCCTTGAATCCTTCCTCCGTGGGGCTCAAGATCTTTGCCATCACATGGAGACATTTCCCACCACGTAAGGCATACAGCCTGAAGTGTCTCCTAGAGAGGGGCTCTTTCCCTATCAGCTGGTGCTGGAGGTGTCTGCTTTTTCTAGAAGAGGCTCAGCAGGTAGAGCACATGGCCAGGATGAGAGGATAAAGGTTAAATCCCAAGAAGGAGGAAGGAATCCTCTGTGTCTGACCCAGAGAGTCCTTGGGTAAGACACACAAGCAAAATGAAAAATTTTTGAAACACTCCAAATGTCAAGACTGCTCCAAAATCTGACATTGCAGGTTTGTATGAGCTTTGTCCACTCTCCTCCCCCCATGGCTTTCCTTCCCATGGATTTATCTTGCACAGCAGCACAGCCTCGGCCTGAAGCCCTCCATAGTCTCCTCCCCTTTCTATTTCTTATGTGTAACTTGGACACAGACTTGAGGACCTCTTCATTTGAGATCTAGCTTTGCATGGCAGGTAGATGTCTGACTGGGACCCATGGTAGTGTCCCAACACAGCAGGTCACATTCCCACCTCCTGCAAATCAGCTGAATGCCACTGATTTCAGGAATACAGCTTTTTTGCCAATGCAGAAAACTTGGAAGGGGTTTCAAAGACTTCTATGAGGACTAGAAGGAAATCCGTTTGTAAGGAAACTTGTGTTATATATATCAAGGTGACTATAAAATGTTAAAATGCATTTTCACAAACTGTGCCAAAAGTTTTTGTGATCTTGTCCTTCTTCTTTCAGAAATTTTTGAGCTGGAGGTAAATGAAAATGTGCAGCTGGCTGTAAATGACAGGCAAATGCCTAAGGTAGAATACAAGGAAATCAAGATAGATGATTACAGTAAGTAGCTCCTTTCTTCTCACTTATTTTTCTCTTTCACTGCTATAGCTGTGAAATAATACAGCCATCCTGGGTAGACTGGCAGGAGGAAAAATGACTTTGACTCTCAATAAACTCACACAGTTTGCAAAGCACTCTCCTAGAATGTGCTGTATAAGGAGGTTATTACAGAGGCAGAATTTGATGAGAATTCAGCTGAAGAAAGGCAAAATGATAGGGTTGGGGGTTTTTTCCTCTTAAAACTTTCTTTGTGGAGAAAAAGCCACTCTGGGAAATAACATGGTGGGGTGCCCCCATTGTTGGAGGCACTTGCCCTGGGGGTGTGTGTGTCATTTGAAATGAGTTTGGAGTGGGCTAATGTGTGCTCTTGCTGGCTACAAATGTGGCTGCCTCTCAGTGCACAATCTGAGCTGCAGTGAATGAAGTTGACTCTCCAATGACTGCCTACTGGAGTCACTCAGGATTCTTAGAGAAAGCCATTTCATTTGGGAGGGTTGGAAAGAAAAAAAAAGAGCTTTATGAGAAAAGACAAAGGAGATTTCACCTGGAGTAAAGAAAGCAGACACTTGGAGCAGTTTGCACCTGCAGCTGGTGTGTTACTTCCACCACTCATAAAATCATTCCCCACACATACATATATATATATATATATATTTGCCGAAGAGAGAGAAAAGCCTGGTGGCAAACAGCCAAAGTGTAAGCCTGTCTCTGTAGTTGTACCTTAAACAACCCAGAAAACATTTCCTCTGGCTGTAAGCAGATAACTTACTTATATGGGGAAAATCCACATATTCAGAGATGCACAATGGCTCCCCAAAATCCCAGCCTGCATGTATGGTGGCAGCTCTAGTAAAAAACCCCGAAGGCCCTGTGTTCAAATGTGGCCCATAATGTTTTCCATATCAGGAAGGAGCGAATCTCTCAGGCCACAGGCAGTGAAGGGAAAGCAGCGAGCTGTGCTGGGGGCAGGTTACTGATTTCAGTCATTTCCAGATGTTATAAAATGTGAAGCAAAGGCTGAGAGATGGTTGCCATTTGAAAAGGATAACAATGGCCCTAAAATGTTCTGTTTGCCACACGGGCATGAGGAACATAAACCAGTGCATAAAATAACAGGAACAGACGTGTGCTTCCAGGTTTTATGGACAGGAAAGGATGGGTGAAGAGCCCATATTTCCCCCCATAAGCCAGCTCATGGGAGACTAGCAGTTTATTAGGGATAACTCGGCTTGAAACTGAATTTTTTAACTGCAGGTCCCATTGCAATTTTGCTCATTTAACCAAAAATATACTTGTGTGCAATAAATGCAAACTGGCAGCAGCCATGTGGCCCTTCTGCTGTGCCCTCCCTGTGTTTCCAAAGCTTTGGGCTGAGCAGCCTTGGGAACACTGCAGGTAGCACTTAGTAATATTTAAAGTCAAGTGATGGCCTTTTTGGCTGTCCCTGGGCCATTGATCCAATTTGCAGCTATTAGCATTCAGATGGAATAACTAATTAGGCAGAGTGTCAGGAAACAACTGCAAAGCAAACCACTTAAACCCTGCTGCTAATCTGTGTATTAATCTACTGAAAATGCTCCTAATACCAGTTTAATTGCTGGGCCTTTGCTAATCTAGATTGTCGATAACATTTTAAAAATAAATGTGCCGTCCTTAATGCAGAGAGTGTTTGCATGGAGGCAGTTTTGGCTACTGATACAAAGCCATAGAAATGACATTCAGCTAAAAGAAGCTTTAGTGGTCACATCCTTCCTTTACATTGGTTCTGTACCAGTATAACAATGTGGGCTTCAGCACCTTTGCCTCCTGCTTACAGCAAAATTTAGCCCTTTAGAAGTTAGGATTGAAATACTTGTTTCTCCCCATCTTCACACCGTTATAGCAAAATAATTCTATTTCTCTCCCCCAGCCACCATACTTAATTGGGTTTTAAATTACCATTTTCATTGCCAATTTTCCTCTTTCTCTGCTGCCCTGAAATATTGATTTCTGTCTGCGTCACTCATCCAGCTGCCAAAAAAGGAAAATTATAGCTATTGACAGATGTTAATTGAATGCTGTAAATGTGATGCATGACTGAGCAGCTCGCACTGTACTCCCCATTTACATTTCTTGTCACCTCGGCTATCACAATATGGGTCTTTTTTTTTTTTACAACATCTGTGTTTCTAAGATGTTATTTGCCACTGCCTCTGAAGAAATGCCATTTTGCTCCTACTCATCTGTGGCCAAAACACCAGAAAAATCTATTGGAATCATGTCAGCATTCCCACATCAAAGACATATTGTTCTTTGTTCTTTTTTTTTTACTTAGGATTGCCAATGCAGATCTTAAAGCCAGCAACCTTTTCGGACACGGCGCACTACCCCTTGCTTTTGATTGTGTAAGTTCCTGCTTGTCCTTCCTTTCTGTTCACATTATCAGGGCAGCCTGGAAACCTTGCCCACAATCAGGAGCTTTTAGGATATGTTTTGTACAAGCAATGCCAGAGTCACGCACGTTGGTGCCTACCCCGTCTCGCTTCACAGCTGGGAGAGGCCAGATGTACAACTCTTCTTTCCCGTGTTTGAGCCAAGGTTTTCAGCTCCCGGGAGGGCACCCTGTTGAAATCCTGCAGAGTAAATTGTGGCTTTTGTGAAGGTGTTCCATGTACACTTCAATCATTTGTGGGGCAGAAACGGGAGGAGGAGGAATACAAGATGTGTTTTGACTTTCTGTACCAGTGCTTGGGCACCCACCTTGTGATTAACAGATAATTTTAGAGTGGAGTTCAGTCAGCCTTACTAGAGCTTAAATTTTAGGTGCCCTCATGCAGAAATCATTCCCTTGTGAGTGCTGGTGTTCCCTGAAGGGACAGTAAAGAGAGAGCTGGAAACCTTTGAAGATCTCCACAAAGTTAGCATTTATATTAGATAGGTGCATTTTCTTCCTGGTGGGCAGAGCAGATGGGTATTTCTTTATGCAACATTTAGTAATAATAATATGCATTACTGAGGGCTTTTTTGGGGATTTGGAAAGCAACTGCAGGAGGGAATTCACTGACCTTGGAAGAACCTGTTTGGCCCTGGCTGCATCCCAGTGCATGGCTTGCTGCCTGCCAGGGAACTCCCCAAGAGAGAAAAGCCTCATGCAGGAGGGATGAATGCCTGGTGAATGCCTGTACCACCCTGCACAACTCTCCATGAAGGGCAAAGCCACTGCAGTGAGCGTGTGGTTACATCACGAAATCACTGTGGAGAAAATGTGCTTCATTGTGGAAGTGCTGGAGGAAGATCGGTTCTCACCACGCGCACGGCACTTGATGAGGCTGCCTCTGGAGCTGGATGGGCCGGGGTCTCGCTTGGATACATGCAAACAGCTGGAGTCACATGCACATTAAAATCCTACAGTGAAGTGCCTGCTGTCTCTGAGAACCCCAAAAATGACAAAAGTGGATAAATATGCCAGTGGTTCTACAGTAATCCCAGCCCTAAATTGTTGCTTGAAGTCATCATCATCCCTTGTTTTTTCTGAGCTGCCTGGCTGAAGAAGCAGGGTCTGTATTTCTCAAGACAGTCCCCCTGTACAGACCCTAGACAGAAGGGTGAAGAGGAGGTCTTGCCCACCCCTTCCCCCTTCCTATCAATTTTGGGCCAAACTGAGCATTATTAAACCATTTTTTTCACTTTAGAAGAGTCCTTTCCCTCTGTACTTGTGTGAAGCGGTGATGACAGAACTACTTCAGCAGAAAATAAAAAAAACCTTTGGGGAATGTAGAAAATAGATACACATTAGAGCAGGTATAAAAAAGGGAAAACTCAGCTAATACCTGTGTCACTGCCCTGGTTACTCATGGCAGGAATCCTGACTGGTTACAGATGTGCTTGCAGGTGTGGTTCAAAGCTCAGCTTAGAAGCTGCTGTGCACAGAGGGAGGCAGAAATCAACCTGCAGCTTCCACCCAGCCTCAAAACCCACCCCACACAATCAGCTGCCTGTGTGCCATCCTTGCAGAGACTGGTGTCCCCTTCCAGAAACCTGTCCTGCCTTGCCCTGCACGATGGGGCTGTGGGTCCCCGTCCCACGGCAATCCCACAGCCCTGGGGAGGTCGTTTGGTGCCATTCCCTTTGCTTGATGCCCGTTTCTGTTTCAGAGACGGGACACCCGGCAGCCAGATCGTCACGGAGAGGTTCGAGGTGACGTGGGAGAGCGTCATGGTCAGCTCCCACAACGCCATCGTGCTCAAGTTCGACGGCCGCGGCAGCGGCTTCCAAGGCGCCAAGTTACTGCACGAGGTCAAGAGGAGGCTGGGCCTTTTGGAAGAGAAGGACCAGCTGGAAGCTGTCCGGTGAATGGCACTGTTATTGAAGAAATTAATTCGTTACGATAATTAACCCAAGACTGTCATTAGTCCTGTGATGTGTAGGGCAGAGCAAGGAGATGAGAGGGACAGTGTGGTCATACAATTGCAACTGCATGTGAGAGGGAGCTCATGCCAGTCAGTGCAGAAGGAGAAAAACAAGCCCTAAAGAGAGCTAAATTAGAGCACACTTATCTGCATCACGTGTTCAAAGCCCATTTATTTTTAGCTCTGTACAGTCATACAGCTACAAACAAGTAAGCTTGAATATCTGCTCCTACATTAATATTTTGCTTGCCTGGTAGCTGGAAAAAATCCGTCTTTAAATCCTTAAACTTTTTAAACAGAATAACCAGGGCAAAACCCTAAATGTCAAGTCCTGTCATATGGTTAGATTTATTCTGCACATAATGGCGTTAAAACCACTATCAGAGTATTGCAATAGCTTTGCAATAGCTTATTATGGCTTCCAGAGGTAGTGCAGGTTGGTTGTTGCCATTGCTTGGTCAAATCCAACACATGAGGTTGCGAGATTAAATCAGACAGATTCATGTGAAAGCAGCTTGGGCCAGATTTTTTAGATTGTCTTCATCAAGGGGAAAGGGATTTACACTGAAAAAGGGCAGGTTTAGATTATATATTGGGAAGAAATTCTTAACTGTGAGAGTGAGAACTGGAGCAGGTTGCCCAGAGAAGCTGTGGATGCCCCATCCCTACCCCTGGAAGTGTCGAAGGCCGGGTTGGATAAGACTTGAAGCAACCTGATCTAGTGGAAGGTGTCCCTGCCCATGGCAGAGAGGTTAGAACTGGATGGTCTTTAAGGTCACTTCCAACTCAAACCAATCTATTCATTTTTCTGGGGCCAGTTTAATTTAAAGCTGGTTAAAATCACACTGGTTTTGCTATTGAAGGGAAAAATATTGTTAACCCATTGCCTTTCCTCTCTCATGTTCTAGGACAATGCTGCAGGAGCACTTCATTGATAAGACGAGAGTTGGTGTGTTTGGGAAGGTAATGTTTTGCCATTGCTCCTTTGGGCTGTTCCAGTTGGCTGATATGGCTAAACAGCTGCGCTAAATCCTGATTTATTGAATATATCAGTGGTGACATTTTTATTATTATTTATTTTTGAGATAGACTGCACCTTGCTCAGCGATGTTAAAGATGGAAGCTTTCATTTCACCTATGTGTTCATCAATGACTTTTTTAAAATTAGCTTCCAAGTGCAAAAAGTGACTATTGCTCAGAAGAAACATTGTCAGATAATTAGGGTTTTTTTCCCTTAAAAAACTTTTATTTCATTTTCACCTTGTCTCTTAAAACTTGTGGGAATGTGGGTATATCTAACTCATGTGTACAAAAACGCTGTGGATTTCTGAGGCTGATTTGCCATGTGTGCCTGGCTGGGAAACAGCAGCTGTAAAGTACTCACAGTTTGAGATGAGAGCAGGACTGCGAGTAGAAATCGTTGATTGTGGGAGACACAGGCTTGGAGTGGGCGAAGAGAGCTGCACGTAGAGCAGCCTCTCTGCAGGGAATCGTTAACAGGCTGGCAGCAGACGCTGAAACTGTGATGCTCATTTAAATAGAGAAAGACTGGGGTAAACATTTTGGAGAGGTAACATATCTGGTTAGAAATATAGCCATAAAGTGGGAAGAAAAAGGCCAGCTCTTGGGCACACAACCCTCCTGCCTTCAGGAGAGTGCCAGCCACAGGGTCAGGGAGATGTCCCTTGTTTCATGTTTTTCCAGGGCAAGGAGTTAAATACTCCTTACTCATTACTCTGTAATGTCTGAGCATTTGCTGCAAGGTCTCAGCTGCCCTGTTTCTGTATCCAAAAGCAGCAGTGCCTCCCAGCAGGAACACTGACACCCCTGTCCCCTTTCTTTTCCAGGATTATGGTGGCTACCTGAGCACTTACATGCTTCCAGCCGGTGAAGAGAACCAGGTGTTCGCCTGTGGAGCTGCTCTTTCCCCAGTGACAGACTTCAGGCTATATGGTAAACCCCACCCCTGAGCCCACAGACCCTCCTGCTGACCACAAATGATGTTTCTTCCCTATCCTTTCCCAGTTACCATCTTTCTTTCCCAAGATCCTTCTTGCTTTATATTCTGTGTCTTTCTAGGACTAGCCATAAACCCTTTTTTTCCCCACTCAAGCAATTTTGCTGGCACCACTGGGACCAGCCATGGTGGTCAGAGTAATCAAATCACTTTACTACTCCTTTTAAATAAAGGAGAATTGTCTTTAAACTCCTCCAGCCCTTGCCACCAACCAGCCCCACTGCCTTGAACGTGTTTCCTTCTTGCCTGAACCACCCATCCATGCAAGCTGTGGTCCAGTCTGCCTGGCCCATCCTGGCTCTGACCACAGCACAGCACTGCACATGGTGGTCCTTTCTCTCAGGGATGGGAGTTCCCTTTGCACTTAATGCCAGTGAAAATCAGGGGACTGCCGTGGAAGCCAGTGGTGTTCAGCCAGACTTCAGGAGCTGTACAGTTATTCCTGAGACCAAAGAGAGCTTGCTGCTGATGGAGAAGGCCCCCAGTGAAAGGAGAAAGGGACATGACATGATAGCACCCTTCTATCTCAGTTGCATTAACAAAGAAAAAAAAAGGATTTTCTGTGAATATTTAGAGACCAGAAGTACATGGTGACGATGACAGACTGTGGTATCACACATATCCTTAGTGCATTTTAAAAAACTTTTAGAAATGCATCCTCTATAATTAAGGCCATGTTAGAAAATATGGTGTTTTTTAGCATTTGCAATATTTGACTCAGAAGCACCAGTGTGCTCACTTATGACTGAAAGTGATATTTCCATTTTTTCTCTTCAAGCTTCAGCCTTTTCTGAAAGATACTTGGGCTTGAACGGCATTGATAACAAAGCATACGAGGTAACTGCATGGACACTGCATTTCCCTGATAAAATGTGAACTGGGTCTTAACTCTCCCTCCATGTGCCCTCCTTTGGGGGGAAGCAAGGTTATGCAAGGGGGACTCACTAGTGAAGCTCTGAAGGTGTCCTTCAGTCTGCTTACTGCTTGTCTTGTCTTAATAGTAATCATGGATAAAGTTTTTATTGATTAGCTCTCATGTCTGCCTCTCTAAATTGGGTAAATACAGTTCTAGAGATTGAAAGAGCTGAGTGACTCAGATGTGCCCAAGAGGACACGGTGTCACGACCTCCTTAAAGTTCCTGCCAATGGTCTTGCCACTTTGATTCTCTCTGAGATAAACAAACTCAAGTGAAGCTCAGCTTGATTTTCTCGACCTTTGTGATAGTTCAGGTGGGCAGAACTCTGTGCCAGATCTGAGCAGGACATGGGAAAGGAGACACAGCATCAGTCAACAAAAACATTGTTTAATACATGTGATGGGATCAGTTGGACCCTGTGCTGCAACTACTTGGAGGCAAAACCTGATAAAGAATAGTCACACAAACAAAATTTGTTACAGAGAAAACCTTGTTCAGCTTCTAAGCCTTGTCTCCTGCCAGAAGACGTGAAGGCAGCAAAGGTCTGCCACTGTTCTCACAGAGAAAGCAGGTATCACCCTGTGTCTTCACAAGGGAAGATTTACCCTGGCTACCTAAACTCCGAGTTCATTGTCTCTCAAATTTTGCACTCATAATCTCTACATTAGTGCAAACTCTTATTTGTCCTTTTAGAAATTGCTTGTATTTGTTTTCCCCTGTGCATCTGAAAGACACCTGGGGGCTAAGGCCTTCTCAGCAGTGGACACTTGAAATTCATATCAGATCCTCCCCCAAGCTATCAAAACTCATTGAGGTTGGCTTTCAAACCTCACCAAAGTCACTCCAGATCCATGAAGAGTTCTTAGGCACAGGCACCTGGGCACACTTTTTTATTCACTGGAAATTCACTTTCATCTTTTCCATGATCTGCAGGTCAGGCTTTTAGTGAACATTATCAGAACAGATGAGGATGTCTGACATCCTGCTGCTGACACTGCCCTGCCAGCACAGGATGGGGGTCTATTTTATCTCTAGATTTATATAAGTAGCCAGGAGAATATGTTGTGCTAGTGTCTGCTTGTTATCCTGGTGATAAAGTATTAAATGGAAATAAGTGCTTCAATTGCCCCCATGTAAATTGCTAATTTCTAGCAAGTTTTTTAATCTTATTGCAACCTTTACCTCCACAGATCAGCAAATTATCACACAGAGTCTCATTACTAAAGGAACAGACATTTTTGATCATTCATGCTACTGCTGATGGTGAGTTAGCCCATCATTTGAGCTCATTATATGTTTGTGATAGCTTTGATTTCTGTTAATTAAATTTGCCTCTTTAATGATTTCAATCTGTTTTTACAGAAAAAATCCATTTTCAGCATACTACAGACCTTATCACACACCTAATTAGGGCAAAGGCTAATTACAGCTTGCAGGTACAGTATATGTTTCTTTTTTTCCTATTTGAACAGTGGTTTTCCAGTTTGAACTCAAACTGCTGTTATGAAACAAGCTTTAAAAAGCCACTAGCAAACTCAGCCTGGCAGTAGAAGTAGCACCAGCATATAACATGTTTCTATTAGTCCCATGCTTATGTGATATCACTATTTTGGTCTGCACAGTTGTAGAACAATTATTGAATTACAGTAAATTATGTGAGAGACATATCCCTAAGGAATTTATTCTTGTTGACTTTCTTTGGTAACAACAGAACAAATTCAGGATGAATTTGAGGGTAAACAGGGTTCTAAATTAAATCAACCAGAAAAGTTACGAAGATAAACATCACTTAAATCTGACATCCCACTGTGAATGGCATACTCTGGTCTAGAAAGCTCTACTCTCCACCAAATTATATCTCTGTTTTGCGAATGCTCCATGTCCAAGCCATAAAATCTTTCAAAATGAACCCACCCTAGCACCCCTGCATAGACAACCCATTATGATCCTCTTGCATTTCTTCAAGTTACCTGCCCCATTTAAATGAAAAGTTGGGTTTAAGCTATTTTGTTTCTAGCTTCCCTTTTTTTTTTTAAATTTAATTACTTCTCCAGCAAGATTTATTAATTTTTTTTTACTTAATGACGTTTTTGCTTTAAAGCCCTCATTTTAGTCGGTATAACCTAATGCCATTTCTCTCCAGAATTGTGTGGTTTATTGGTTTTCACAAGGAAAGTGTGGGCTGGTTCTTCTTAGACTGAACCTGTTCAGAATGGAATTAAATGGAAAATGCTCCCACCCAAAACAGTTCCTTGTGAGGGAAGATGCAAGTCTGCACTCAGAGCACTGAGGTGCCCAAATTACCCTGGGCCTCACGGGCATCCATGGGAAGCCCTATGATGCAGGGGAGATGCAGTGGGTTTGCAGCTCAAGCTGCTGGTGTGGGTGGTCAGCCCTGAGACTTTAAGCTCTAAAATGTGTGTATTTACCTGTTTTTTGCAGATTTACCCTGATCAAAGCCATTACTTCAGCAATGCAGCATTTGAGCAGCACTTGTACCAGTCCATTGTCAACTTCTTTGTGGAGTGTTTCCAAGTTCCGGACAAACTGCCACTGGCCCCACTGAAAGAGGAGGAGGACGATGATTAACCCTACTTGTCCGTGCTAAGCACAAGGCAGATCTCTCTGACAATATGCAACTGGATCATTTTCCTGAAGAAAGAGATGTTGTTAGCATGTATTTAAAAAAAAAACAAAAACTGAAAGCAGCTCCTCTGCTTTACTTGACAGCAACTCCTTCCTAAATGGAAGAACATTAAGCATGGTGAACTCAGCAGAAACTGCTGTCTGAAATAAATCCACCACAACCAACATCTTCTTTTTCTCTGGTTGTTTTGGGGTTTTTTTCCCTTTT